>JAULBW010024845.1:0-83461 GCA_032358265.1 Vaucheria bursata
GTGTGCGGGCTACCGCCCTGCTCAGCCGCAGGGGCTGAGGCTACAACGCCTGCGGCGTTAGGCGGGGCTGCCGCCCCTTACCCCGCCCGAATCGCAGGCGGAACGTTGCTTCGGCGTAGGCGCCTAGCTCGTTAGAAGTCTACGGGCCGGAGGTAGTACTCGCCGATGGCCGTGGAGCTAAGCATGGCGACCGTCGGCAATCGGCGCTTCCAGTGGGTGCCATCGACCCGTTTGTAGACCAATTCGACCTGCTCCCGCTCGAATCCCATCGACACCAGCTTGTCCCGGGTGTAGCCCTGGATCATGTAGTGCAGGATGACGTCCGCGCGGGAGTAGGAGATGCCGAAATCGCTTTCGTCGGTCTGCCCCTTGATGAGGTCCGCCGTGGGTGGCTTGTCCACGATTTCCGAAGGGACGCCGAGCTCGCGCGCCAGTTCCCAGACCTGGCTTTTGAAAAGGTCGCCGATTGGGTTAATGGGGGGAGAGTCGTCGGCGTGCCAGGTGTAGTAGCCGAAGAGGCGCTCGCTCTTGTTGCCCGTGCCGATGGGCAGGGCCGGGCCGATTTTGGCGCTCTGGTCGAAGATCACGATCATCCGCGCGCGGGCGCAGACGTTGCCGAGGCGAGCGGGCGAAATGTCCCCTTCGAACTGAGACGCGTAGCCGTCGACCATCCCCGTAATCTCGATCGTACGCTCATGAATGCCGAGATCCTTTACGACCAGCATCGCATGGTCCAGGCTTTCCGATGAGGACAGCTTGTACGGCATTCGGAACGCGTACACATTTTCCGGGCCGAACGCGCGGGCCGCGAGGTAGGCGATGACGGCCGAGTCCACGCCGCCCGAGAGGCCGAAGACCGCCTTGGTAATGCCCCGGCGGCGGATGCACTCATCCCGGAGGAATTGCACGAGCCAATCCGCGACCAGCGGGGCGTTGATCTGTAAAACGCGGTCGGAAGTGGGGTCGAACGGTTTTGCGCGGGTCACGGGCAGCGACATTGGGTTAAGGTTACTCAGGCGGAGGACCTATCGCGCGCATCCTTAGGCGGATGGCCCCCGTACCGTAACTCAGACGCCCTATCCGGCAGTCCGGATCGCGTAAAGGAAAACAGATGTCCGACTCGACCAAAAAGCTTCTATTGATGATCGTCGCGGTAATTGTGGGGATCTGGGCGATCAAGCTAGTCTTCGGCCTTGCATTGGCGCTGGTCAATATGCTCGTTCCGATTCTTGTCGTCGGCGCCATCGGTTACGGCGTGTACTACTTCGCCTTCGGCGGCAACCGAAAAGGCATCGGCGGCGGTGGCCGGCGCAGCCTGCCATAACCCCCCTGGGACCGCCTCTCTCCAGAGAGGCTCCGGAACTATCGGTTTCACGTAGCGATCGCAACGCAGCAACGGTCGCCGCCAGACCCTCTGTATCCCTTTGCGCTGCTCCCCCTTTCCTAACCAGCGCAAAGGAACGCCAAGGTTACGCAAAGAAACGCAAAGGGTCTGGCCGCGACCGTTGCTCCGCTGCGATCGTTGCGTGAAACCCATGGACCGTTTCATCCACGGTTGAAACTAGACGATAGTTCCGGAGCCTCTCTGGAGAGAGGCGGTCCCAGTAGAGAGACAATAGGCTCATGCTCTTCGCCTTCCTTTCTCTTCTCCCGCCCGAGATCCCCCGCGACGCCTACGGCGTTCCGCACGTCCGGGCGTCTTCCGCGGAGGAGGCGTTCTTCCTCGCCGGTTACGCCGTCGCCGAAGACCGGATTTGGCAGATGGAGATGAGCCGCCGGGTGGCGCGGGGGCGGATGGCGGAGGTAACGGGCGCTCGCGATGCCGCCGCCGACGCGGAGGTGCGCCAGCTCGGCTACCGGGACGAAGAGCTACGGGCGCAATTGGACAAACTCTCCCCCTTTGCCCGCCTGGGCTTCCGAGAGTACGCACGGGGCGTCAATGCTTACCTCAACGACCACCGGGGCGACCTCCCGGCCGAATTCGCCCAGACCGGCGTCACGCCCGAACCGTGGACGGAGATCGATTCGGCCGCAATTGCGGTTCGCCTCATGCAGCAGTTCGGACGGGGCGGGGCGGGCGAGTTGCGCAATCTCGCCCTCATCGAATACTTGCGCGCCCGGCCTCAGACCAAAGATCGCGTGCTGGACGTTCTGGACGATCTCGCCTGGATCGATCCGGGCGCGTCCCATTCCACAATGCCCTTCGCCAAAGGAGCGTTCAAAGCCTTTCCCAAGCCGGACCGCGCGACCTCCGAACGCCACCTTGATTCCCTTCCCCGCCTCAACCTGCTGGAACTCATTCCGGCGATTCGCGTCGCCTCCCGCGAGGCTTCCACGCGCGTCGCGGAGCGGGTGGGCGCGCCCTATAAAACGGGGAGCTACGCGATCGTTGTCGGCGGCAAACGGTCCGCGACCGGGCGACCCATCCTCCTCTCCGCCCCTCAGATGGGGTTCCGGACACCTTCGATCGTCCATGAGATCGCCATCACCGCCCCGGGCGTCAACGTCATGGGCATCGGCATTCCCGGCGTACCGGGCGTCGTGATTGGGGCCACGCCGGATATCGCCTGGGGCCTGACCAGCGGCATCGCGGACACGGACGACATTCGCATCGCCAAGCCCGGCACGTTAGCCGCCCGGGAAACCAAAGAGTCCGTAGGCGTCAAGGGCGGCGACGGCCGCGAAGTGATCGTCCGGCGGACCGATCAAGGTCCGGTCATCCTACAGACGGCTAACGGCACCCGGTTCGTCCGCCATTCCGCCTACTGGATGCGGGAGCTGGAGAGCGTGGACGCCCTCGCGAGCCTTTGGCGATCGAAGACCGCCGTCGAAGCGGACGCGGCCATCGCACGGGCGACGATGAGCTTCAACTTCTTCTACGCCACGCGCTCGGGCGATATCGGGTACCGCTACGGCGGCCTCGTTCCGGTGCGCCCCACCGGATTCGATCCGCGCCTGCCCTCCCTGATCGATTCCGGCGACCGGTGGCTCCGCCTGATGACGCCTGGGGAGATGCCCCACCTCGCCAACCCCGCCTCGGGGCTTTTCACCAACTGGAACAACCGGCCCGCGCCGAACTGGATGAACGGCGACACGCCCACCTTCGGGCGTCTCAACCGGGTCACCGCGATCGACGAAGCCCTGTCCCAGG
Organism: Vaucheria bursata; assembly: GCA_032358265.1. Taxonomy (NCBI): domain Eukaryota; class Xanthophyceae; order Vaucheriales; family Vaucheriaceae; genus Vaucheria; species Vaucheria bursata. The sequence goes on from JAULBW010024845.1 coordinate 3,152, forward strand.
GGCCGCTGACCGCCCAGGATGTCGAACGCGCCGCCTGGACCATCGCCCGCGTCGATCCCTTCTGGCCCGCCTTCCAGCCCCACGTGCGGCGCGCGCTGCCCCGACTCTCCCCCGCCGCCCGGGAGGCGATCCAAGGCTTCGACGGCACGATGCTCGACGGATCCCGTCAAGCCGGCACCTACGCCCGCTTCCTCGACGCGCTCCGCCGCGAGCTCTTCCTCCCGGTTACCGGCGATTTCCTCTCCTTCGACACCTTCCGCACCATCACCCAGCCCACCGCGCTTCTCAGTGCCCTGGAGGGGCGCACAAAGATCGACTACCGGGCCGGAAGGTCCGTGGATGCGGTCGTCGTATCCGCCCTTGAGAAGGCCGCCGTCGGCGAGCCTTACCGGTCCGGAACCATCGGCGTCCCCGGCGAAGCCCCCATCCCCTACAGCGAACGCGGCACCTTCATCCAGGTGGTCGAGATGCTCCCCGCCGGTCCTTACGGCCGAAGCGTTCTTCCCCCTGGGAACGCCGAGCGCGGCCCCCACCGTCTCGACCAAGCCCCCTTGTCCCGCGCCTGGACTTTCAAACCAATGCCCCGCCTCACCCCTTGACATCCGCCGCCCTGGCGGGTACATTCTCTGTCGTTCCGCTCCGGTCGTCTAGCGGTTTAGGACATCGCCCTCTCACGGCGAAGATCGCGGGTTCGAATCCCGTCCGGAGTACCAATCTTGATTTTCTGCATCCGCGGGCCCATTTTGAGCCTCGCGGATGTTTTCGTTTATGAGGGTTCGGACTTGTACGGTTCCGTCCTTCAGTTGGCACTCCCCCAGGAGTTCTAATTCGGGTTTCTGCTTCGCGATGGGCCCGGTTGAACCGGACCTCGCTTTGCTATATCGCTAGGGTTAGATGTTGAGATACAGAGGCCTTTAGCTACCGATTTTCCGATGGTTAAGCTATCGCGGCCAAAAGGCACCGACAAGCCGCACCTTCGTTTCCGCACGCTTGATATCCGCTTCCTCGAAACTCGTCACACCGTCGATCGTAACCGCCATCGTCTCATGCCGGTCACCGAGCCGATAGTGCCTGATGATGAGATTCTTAGACCCTTTTGCCTCCAACCAGCGACCGGCTTTTTGGAACTCGCCCAAGTAAACCTCGAACATATCCTTCGTCATGTCACCGCACCGACGCATCAGTGTTCTGTCGGCCGAAGTGATCTCGTCCCTCTCAGCGTATGCCTGTTGAACGTAAACAAGGGCTTCCTCCGGAGACGATCCTGACGCGAATTCGACCAAAGAGCCGGACTGGTATCCGCTCCCGGAGTCATGATTTCGGATCCTTACCTGCCAGTTGAGATCCATCCATTCTTCAATGGTCGGATTCGCGGGTTTTCCCGACCATTTATCGGCCACCTTTGCCCAGGCGACACCACCACCGAACGCAGCAAGGGCAACCAATGCAACCAGGGTAAATCTACTCATGCCGCCCAAGATAGCAGAGGCCGCTATCGTGCCGGTCGTAGACTCCAGTCCCGAATAAGACTTACCTGTTTGCCCAGTCACGGGGCCGGGGAGGTCCCCTTTGCCAGGTTAATGGGAGGAATTAATACTGTAGGTTGGCTCCGAAGTCCGGCATGCGTCCCGCGTTGACATACATCGTCCATTCGTCGAGCTCGTCCGATCCGCTGGCCCAGAACTTTCGGCAGGCCTCGAAGTAGTCGAGAACGATCTGGCGTTCCCCGGCGAGCAGCATGTCGCGTGCCAGGGTCATATTGGGGCCGAAGGAGCACATAGTGGGGGAGCCTTCCGAGGACGCCGCTTTCATGAGGCGTGATCGCGCTTCTTCGACGTTGCCTTCTCGAAGTGCCAGCCGACCTTTTGCCAGGTGTACCTTCTGCTCGGAATCGTTGAAATACGGATGTTCCCTAAAGTCCGGCAGCAAGGCTTCGAGTTCCTCGACATGCGCCCGCGCCGCCGCAAGGTCTTCGGCTTCCAGACGGCTGATTGCGGCCTCGCCTAGCCGGCTCAAGCGTTCTTCGGGCGAATCGGCGTCCGCCAATCGTTCCTCCGCTGTCCTGCGGTCCACAAAGCACCCATCTTCGGGAAACGGCCCGTAGATGGAGAGGTTGAAGCTAACGAACGATTCTTCCGAGAGATCTCGGGATTGCTCTCTCAAGATTAAGGTTCGCAGATGCGCTTTGATCTTGTCCAGGCTCTCTTCCAACGTGTCGTCGCAAAGCAGACAGTCCGGTAGGGCCCCGGCGGTACCGTCTTCTCCGTTGACGCCAAAGTAGGTGACTCGAAATCCTTTTCGCATAACTTAAGGGTGTCGTTTTGGTGGTCAAGATATCTCTCGGGCGGGCCGCCCGTGCTACGTTCTGGAACTCGCTGGGATGCCTAGCATCTTGCCGACTTGCGTTTCTTGCCGACTCGGCCCATCGAAACGACCTTGTCGATGTAGTCCGGTGAGAACGGCACTTTGCAGGCCGTCTTGCCCATATCGACCTTAACTTGGCCGATCTCTTCTCCGGCTTGCCGGGCTTCCTCGGTCAGGTCGGAAACGTAGCAGCCCAACGAGATGACGAAGCCGTTCATCTTGTAGCGCACCCGGTCCGGTTGAGCGTGGATGGTGGTCTTGACCCGTTCTAAGAGACTTCGCAGGGCCGGGATATCCAGCTCGGCGTCTTTCCGAACCGCGATCAGGCTTGAGAGCGTCCCCCAGCCGGCGATCGCGGTCTTCTCGTCCGGAGAATCGATCCATTCGCGCCCGAGGTCCCAGCCGTGGGGACCGTCCGCCGCGACCCACGCCACCGCGAACTCGGCGACGGCATCGCTCGTGGCCTTCTCAAGCCACCCGCGCAGGTCGTCTTGGGTCATCCGGGTTTCGTCGGCGATAAGGCCGGCGAGATACATCGCGTCGTAGATGCCCGTGTCATAGAGGTCGAGCGCAAGTTGGTAGTCCTTCTTGATCGCCTTCTCGTACTTCTTCAGCTCCTCGATCTTCACGCCGAAGAGGGGGCCGGTGACGCCGTGATTGCGCAAGATGCGGCGGTATCCCTCGGTGCCGAGAGGTTCGATCTCCGAAACGATTTGTTGGGCAGTCATGAAGGGTCTCCGGAACATGATAGGCCCAAGCTCGCCCAAACCACACCCGTCGTGGCGTCACGGGCTAGTATCAAGGGGTGGAAGCTATCCGGCGCAGTGGCCGAGGAGCGATTCGATGAATCGAATCGTAGGCCGCAGCCTTCACCTGCTCAGCCCCCTTCCCTTGCTGATCACCCTGTTCGGCTCCTCGGGGCAAGGCGAACGCCCGCGCGGCGCGGAGGTTCCGCCCGAAGATGCAATCGCTCGCCTTCAGCGGAAGATCGACGGCAAGACGCTGCGACTGACGTTTGAGCCGGGGCGGGGTTATCTCAGGCCGTTGCTGCGAGAGCTCGGAATCGATTCGGCTTCGCAGGTGCTGGTCTTCTCCAAAACCAGTCTTCAGTTTCCCTACGTCAGCCCCCAATCCCCTCGGGCGATCTACTTTAACGGGGAGTGCTACGTCGCCTGGATCCCGGGGGCGCCGTTTATTGAGATCATCGCGATCGATCCCGAGCGGGGGCCGCAGTTCTACACCCTGGCGAATCGGCAAACGGGGAGCCCGCGTCTGGAGCGACAAACCGACGACTGCCTGTCTTGCCACGGATCTTCGATGACGCGGACCCTGCCCAGCTTTTCCGCCCGCTCCGTATTCACCGGCCCGGACGGCCGGATCCTTACGTCCGCCGGCTCGTTCGTCACCACGTCGGCCTCCCCCATCGAAAAGCGTTGGGGAGGCTGGTACGTCACCGGCGGCAGCGGATCCCAGCTCCATATGGGCAACGAGCCGGCCCGGGGGGACGAGGCGAATCCGACTCTGGATCGCAAGCGTGGCTCAAATGTAACGGACCTCAGCCGCTACTTCGACACCGCCGCGTACCTTACCCCCCATTCCGATATCGTCTCGCTCATGCTCCTCGAGCAGCAGATGACGATCGAGGACCGCATCACCGAGGTCGGCCATCTCACGCGCGCCGCCCTCCAGTACGCGGAGGATAAGCGGGCGCTCGGCTGGGACCCTGCGGACATCGATACCGCCCTGAAGGACCGGGTCACCCGCGCCTGCGAGCCGCTCGTACGGGCGCTTTTGGGAGTCGACGAGCCGCGGCTGACCGCTCCATTGACCCCATCGAATGGATTTGCCCGGAAGTACGCCTTAACCGCCCCGCCGGATTCGAAAGGGCGACGGTTGAGCGAGTTGGACATTAAAACGCGGCTCTTACGCTATCCCTGCAGCCCGATGATCTATGCCAAAGGGTTTCGCGGTCTTCCTCCCCTCGCAAGAGAGCAGGTCCTGCGACGGTTGCGTGCCGTCCTCTCGGGTCAGGATGCCTCGGTTCAGATCCCCGGGGTGCCCCCCGAGCGCCGCGCCGTTGCGCTGGCCATTCTGGACGCTACGGTCGTCCCGTAGCGATCGGAGCCTCCAGACGGGCGTCTGGAGGCAAGGCGGATCTAGAACCCGTAGATCGCTCGGAGCGTGTCCCGGTACACGCGCGCAATATGCTGGTAACCGAGTTGGTTCGGATGGATAGGATCAGCAAGCATCGTTGCGGCATCAAAGCCCGTCGCGATATTCGCGAGCACGACCGGATATCCCGTACGCCGGAATCCCTCGACGGCGGCGATCTGGCCGTTTCGGTTAGCGGTCTCTATCAGGAGCGGATCGCCCTCCTTCTTTGAAGTAGGGATCGTGCCGACGATCACGTTGATCTTCGGATTGACATTCAGGATGTCCGCGATCATTTGCACTTGACCGGCGGGGTCCGGCTTCTTGTCGTTTGATCCCGCCATTAAGATAACCGTGTCGGGTTTGTATCGAGTGACCCAGGTGCGGATGTTTCCAGCCATCTCGCCAGGCCGGCCATCAAGAAGGTCGCTCGAAGTCCATCCAGAGTGGCCTTCGTGGAAAGGCTGCTCCATAGGATGCCGGAGGTCGCTACGGCCCACGAACGTAAATCCGATTCCTTCTAACGCAAGCGCCTCTTGAAGCATCTGCCGCCATCCCCCTTGGAAACCCGTTCCGGCGGTAATCGAATCGCCGATAGCAAGGATTCGTCCGTAGGTGCGATTGGTCAGAGGACGCGCAGCCTGATTCTGCTTCGCTCCAATACGCGTGTCAACTTGAGCGAACGCGCTTACGGATGCAAGGAGCGCACAAACGACGGTAACAACCTTGTTCATCAGAATCCCCACGCCCGCTTAAGCGCATCCCGCATGGCCTGAGAAATGTGCTTTTGCCCGAGATCGTTTGGCGTCTGCCCCGACATCATGGTCGCGGGATTCATGCCGGTGACCGTGTCCGCGATCTCAACCGCGTAACCTATCTTTTTAAAGGTCTCGACGGCTGCAACTTGGCCTTGTCGCTTCATCGTTAACAGTTCTTGTTCGCGAGGGGATCCTGGAGCCGGCGGCACCAATCCGACCACAACCCGGGCCTTCGGATTTTGACGAAAGATCATTCCCAGCATGCCTAGATAGCGCGACGGGTGCGAATCGGTGTCGTGGAGGCCGGTGTAGAGAATTACGGTGTCGGGTTGATGGCTAATCATCCATTGGGTCAGATTCCCGGAAAGGTTGCCCTGCCGTCCGTACATGATCTCTTGCGAAGTCCATCCGCCGTGTCCCTCATGATTTGCCGGCACACTCACCGGATCTCGTTTGCCGACGAACTGAAAAACGATCCCGCCGGACTGAAGTGTGGTTTCAAGATTCCGGCGCCAGCCGCCCGAAGACGATCCCGTGTTTGCTACGGTAAGAGAGTCACCGACGGCAAGAACGCGTCCGTAACCAATTTTGGTCGCTCCGCTCAGATCCGGAGTTTGAGGTCGCGGTCCCTGGGCGACCGCGAGCGCGGTGCCAGCAACACCGACAGAAAGGGCGAGGAACATCCTTCGCATTGGTAGACATAGTACCAAACCAGGCATGGAGGCCCGTGTCCTGAAATGGGTCTCCCATGAGGAATGACTGCACCATCAGTGTCCCTCGGACGCGCCTCGCCGACCTGAGCGTACGCGTCAGTTTCCGGGACGGATCCCGTCGGGCGAACAGAGAGATTAGGTAGACAAAAGCCTCCCCTTTGCTTGCAGGGTGGAGTTTCCGGGCCTCGCGATCTGAACTCTTCCGGATCCTTCGGTGTGAACGATGCTCATCGAGGTTCCGGAACCCCCACCCTGCTCTCCCCCTACGAGTAAGGGTCCCCTTCTTCCTTTTCTCGGGAGATACCTCTGGCCGCCCCCCCCTCCCCTGCCCCTCCCCCTCCTTGAGGGGGAGGGGAATGTGGCTGAGAGATGGGGGTGGAGGCGCGAGCGGGGTTCTCGAACTTTATTTACGATCATCGGGCGGTTCGGTGTCCGAACCCCAAGCCATTACCGACAAAAGAAACCAAGGTAATGATGACTGCTATCGCACCTTCCCGGGCAGCGCAAGCAGCCCTTTCACTGATGAAAAATATGTAGACTAAATTCTACATTTTAGGTGAATAATAGGTTCATGAGCGTCATCGACGTCCCATCCGTTATCCCCTCACCGTCGCCCTATCATCTGGCCATGCTTGACGATCTTGGAGGCTGGTTGGTCGAAGGGGCCAAGCGTCTTCACTGCGCGTACGGGCCGGGTTTGATTACTCTCGTCTTGTCGCCGGACACCGACGATTGGCGGCTCGGTTTTACGCCGTGCCACCTCGCGGACACCGTCCACGTCATGGCCATGGGGGTTCCCGAAGAAGCGGCCGTTACGATCCTCCACCGTCTTTCGTCGTACGACCCCGACCACTCCGCCCGGCTGCTCGTGGTCGAAGAGGGTTACCTGGAAAACGCCCCTTTCTCCTTCCTCGAACTGGATCTCGGCTAGACCCTTGCACCGAAGGCGTGCCGACCCAGGCCCGCCTTCGGTATTCACAAAGTGTCTGAGATAATCGGTCGCTATCTCAGGAAATCTCGCATTTCACCGCCGCGATTACCTAATATGGGGGCGGTCGCCCCGTGGGGGCGCGAAGGGAGAATTGGCGATCGTTACAAGCATTTTCTGGGCCCTGGCCGGAGTCGGGCTCTCCTCGGCCGCAACGCCTTGGCGGCCTCTCATCCCCGAAGTTTCGGGTTCGTCGCTCGTGGGGCAAGCTCCGGACCTCGTGCTCGCCGACTTCGAGGGCGGCACGTACGGCGCGTGGAAGGCGACCGGCGACGCGTTCGGCACCGGGCCCGCTCAAGGCACGCTTCGGGATCAGATGGCGGTCACGGGATTCACCGGGCGCGGCCTTGTAAACACCTTTCGAGGGGGCGACGCTGCGACGGGCACCCTCACTTCCCCACCGTTCACCCTTTCGCGCCGGTACCTCCGCTTCCTCATCGGGGGCGGCAAGGATGAAAAGAATCTGGCCGTCAATCTGGTGGTCGATGGCAAGATCGTCCGGACCGCGACCGGCCCCAACGACCGTCCGGGCGGCAGCGAGGAACTCGACCTTCACAGCTGGGACCTTGAGGACTTGCGAGGCAGGGTCGCTACGCTCGAAATCGTGGACCGTGCGACCGGCGGGTGGGGACATCTCAACGTCGACGAAATCGTCCTGAGCGATAAACGGCCTCCGCAGATGGTGCGGAACGCGACCTCACAAGTGCCCGTTAAGGGACGATATCTGAACCTGCCGGTGAAGAACGGGGCTCGGAAGCGATGGGTGACGGTCAGCCTTCCCGGTGAAGCCCCGCGCCGTTTCGACATCGAACTGGCGGACGGCAAGCCGGATTGGTGGGCCTTCATCGACGTTTCCCGTTGGAAAGGCAAGACGGCCTGGGTGGTGGTGGATGAGCTCCGTGAGGATTCCCAGGCTCTCAAGTCGATCACAACCGCCAGTGAGATCCACGGATCGAAGGATCTGTACGCCGAGCCGCTTCGCCCCCAGCTCCATTTCACCGCGAAGCGCGGCTGGCTGAACGATCCCAACGGGATGGTCTACTACAAGGGCGAGTACCACCTCTTCTACCAGCACAATCCGTACGGCTGGGGGTGGGGCAACATGTCTTGGGGACACGCGGTGAGCCGCGACCTCGTCCACTGGAAGGAGCTTCCGGTCGCCCTCGATCCGGACCCCATGGGGACGATGTTCTCCGGCTCTGCGGTGGTGGATTGGAACAACACCGCCGGCTTTGCGAAACCGGGTGGAGAGCCTGCACTCGTGGCCATGTACACCGCCGCCGGAAAGCCGTTCACCCAGGCGACCGCATTCAGTCTCGACCGGGGCCGCACCTGGACGAAGTATCCCGGCAATCCGACCATCCCGCACATCGAGGCCGAAAACCGCGATCCTAAAATCGTCTGGTTCGAGCCTCAGAAGAAGTGGGTGATGTCCCTCTACATGGACCGCGAAGATTTCGCGATCTTCACGTCGAAGGACCTTATTCGGTGGGAGCGCACGGACAACGTCACCGTACGCGGAACCAGCGAGTGCTCCAACTTCTTCCCCATGCCCGTCGACGGCGATCCGAAGCGGACCAAATGGCTCTTCTTCGGCGCGAACGGCGGCTATCTCACGGGCGACTTCGATGGCCGAAGGTTCAAGCCCGACAGCACCACCACCAAGTGGATGCAGCGGGGCAACTGTTGGTACGCGCCCCAGGTCTTCAGCGACATCCCGGCCTCCGACGGCCGCACGATCCTCATTCCGTGGGGCCAGCAATCCCTGCCCGGTATGCCCTTTAACCAGATCATGGGGCTGCCGGTGGAGATGACCCTGAAGTCCACTCCGGACGAGGGGATCATCGTCTGTTCGGTTCCCGCCCGCGAGCTTAAGAAGCTGCGTTACGACCGCCAAATCCTCCGCATGTCCGAAAGGGTCGATGCGGGCGAGTTGTTCGAATTCGAAACGACGATCGAGCCAGGCACCGATGGCGTGGTGGAGCTGAACGTACGCGGCGTACCGATCACATACGATGCGGCGAAGGGTGAGATCTCCTGTCTGGACCGCAAAGGTCCTTTGAAGCCCATCGACGGCAAGATCCACCTCCAGGTCCTTGTCGACCGGACCACCATCGACATCTTCGGCAACGACGGACGGCTCTATATGCCGATGGGCAAGATCCTGGACCCGAACGATCGGACCCTTGCCGTCACCCCCAAAAGGGGCAGCCCGAAGCTTTTGAACCTCACGCGCTATCGCCTCAAGTCGATCTGGCGCTAACCCCGCCTCACCCGGAGCTCAAAGATGACCCCATCTCTCATCGCAATCGCCGCCACGCTGCCCGCCGCCCCGCCGGCAGGGATGCCGGTTCAGACCCGCATCGACCTCAGCGCCTACGATGCCTCGAAGGGGGTTCGAATCGAGCGACAAGGGGATGAGCTCGTCGCTGCTTGGCCGCTCGGCAATGGGAAGTCGGGGCGGCTCGCTCTTTCTCTCGATCCCAAGCGCCCTCTCATCCGGAGCGTCGGCGGCGAACGGACCGTCCTCCGCGATGTCGATCCGGCCGGCGTTCTCACTATCGGCACCCGTGACCTCAAGCCGGCGGGCTGGATCGTCTTCTTCGACAATCCCCGCAACCGGCCCTACGAGGCCTTTCCCCTCAAGCTCGGGCGAGATTCCGTGCGCGTGGTCACCGAAGAAGGTCGGACCTCGATCGTGCTCGAAGGGGCCTCGGCCGGTCCCTTCTCCGGCGAGTACCGGTTCACCTTCTATCCCGGCGGCCGCCTCGTGCGGGCCGGGGCGATCCTTTCGACCCAGCGTGAAGCCACGGCGTACCTCTACGATGCGGGCCTTGTGGCCGCCTCCCAAGCCCGTGCCCCATGGAAAGGGTTCGCGTATGTGAACCTCGCGGACAAGATGGTCCGCCCGGCCGATGGCCCCGCGCTGACCCCGCAGGTGCGCATGCGGACGATCCTCGCGGAAGGCAGGGAGGGCGGCACCCTGGCCATCGTGCCCGAACCGCACCGCTTCTTCTATCCGCTCGACGAGGTGCATAACCTCAACAGCGTGTGGCACGGCCGCGACTACCGGGTCCTCGGGGGCACCCACGGCTTCGGCATCCGCCAAACCATCGACGGCGACCGCCGGTTCGTGCCATGGGTGAACGCCCCCGTCGGCACGCGGCAGGACATGGGCTTCTTCATGCTCGTGGGCGACGGCGACGCGGACGGCACCCTGAAGGAGGTCGCCCGCTACACCCGGAACGACCGGTTCCAACCGATTCCGGGCCACAAGACATTCTCCAGCCACTATCACGTCGAGCATGCGGTCGACTACCTCAACCGCCAGCGCCGCCAGGGCACGAGCGCCCAGCCGCTCGGCGTGGAGGATCCGGCCTTCGTTCGCCGGTTCAAGCGGATGGGCGTCGATTCGGTCCATTTGGGAGAGTTTCACCTCGGCGATAACGAGCTGAGGATCGCCGATCGGCTGACGCGTCTGAAGGTGCTGCACGACGAGTGCGCCCGGCTCTCCACGCCGGACTTCCTGCTGATGCCCGGCGAGGAGCCGAACGTGCACCTCGGTGGCCACTGGATGTCGTTCTTTCCAAAGCCTGTCTACTGGACCCTCGACCGCCCACAGGGTGCCCCGTTTGTAGAGGAGAAGCCCCCATTCGGAAAGGTCTACCACGTGGGCAGCGCGGACGATGTGCTGAAGATGATGGAGGCCGAGCGGGGCCTCATGTGGACCGCCCACCCGCGCATCAAGGCTTCGCAGAACTATCCGGACGCTTACCGAGACAAGCCGTTCTTCCGGAGCGACCGGTTCCTGGGCGGGGCCTGGAAGGCGATGCCTGCGGACTATTCGCTGCCGAGATTAGGCACCCGTGTGCTCGACTTGCTGGACGATATGAACCAGTGGGGAGCGCGCAAGCACACCCCGGGCGAAGTGGACGTGTTCCTGATCAACGAAGACAGCGAGCTTTACGCCCACATGAACGTGAACTACCTCCGGCTGAAAGCGCTCCCCCGCTATGAACAGGGTTGGTCGCCGATCCTCGACGCGCTACGGGGTGGGCATTTCTTCACGACCACCGGCGAGGTGCTGATCCCCTCCGGCAAGATCGGAGGGGTGGAAAGCGGCGGTACCACGAAGGCAGGAAGGACCACGTTGGATGTCGAGCTGAAATGGACCTATCCCCTTCGCTTCGCGGAGCTCGTGAGCGGCGACGGCCAACGGATCGAGCGTCAGCGGATCGACCTTACCGACACCCAGGCGTTCGGTTCGCGCCGGCTTCGACTACCGGTCGATCTGACGGGTAAGAAGTGGGCACGCTTCGAAGTGTGGGATATCGCCGGCAGCGGCGCATTTACCCAGCCGGTTTGGCTTACGCCGTAAACGAATCTACGCCACGTCGCGTCCTCCGCGACGTGGCGTGAGCCGAAGGCCGATGCTCATCTTGCGTATCCTGCATGGCTATGAGTTCCTATTTGGTTGACGCGGCCGCGCGAGGAGATCTTTCCGAGGTGGAGGCGCTGATCGCCGCCGGGGCGGATCTCGACGAGCGCGATCACCGGGGCCGAACCGCCGCCATGGCGGCGACCCACGCTCGGCGGGCGGATATCGTGCGCGTCCTCCTCGACGCGGGTGCGAACGTCGACCTTCAGGACGAACGGCGGGATAACGTCTTCCTGTACTCCGGTGCCGAAGGGCTCCTGGATATCCTGCGGCTCGCTGCCAAGGCCGGGGCGAGTACCACCCTCACCAACCGCTACGGGGGTTCCGCCCTCATTCCCGCCGCGGAGCGCGGACACGTCGAGATCGTCCACGAGATCTTGACCACGACCGAGGTGAACGTCAACCACGTCAACAATCTCGGTTGGACCGCCTTGCTCGAAGCGATCATCCTCAGCGACGGCGGTCCGAGGCACCAAGAGATCGTCCGAATCCTGATCGAGCATGGAGCGGACGTCGAGCTCGCGGATAAGGACGGCGTGACACCGCTTCAGCACGCCCGCCGACGTCGGTACCATGAGATCGAAAGGATGCTCTTGGATGCAGGGGCAACCTAAAGGTCAGTGAGAGCCGTTCGGCGAGGCTTTCAGACGCTCCATCAGTCTTTGCTCTTCGAACCGTCCGAAACTCGCGACGCGGAACAGATCGACGGTCGATGTCCCCAGGCGGATGGAGCGGGGGGAGGCCCCGAGGCGGGCGCGGACAAACCGGTTGAAGGCGTGCGCGTTCGGGACGCCACAAGCGGAGGCGACGACCTTGATCGGCAGAGTCGTTTGGGTGAGAAGGTGATGGGCGCGCCCCGCCCGTTGTTCGAGAAGGTATTGCAGCGGGGTGCGGCCATGCTCGGCCAGAAATAGACGCGTAAGCTGGCTCGGGGAGATGAACAGCTCCCGTGCGGCATCGGCGACAAGAATGCCGTTCTCCATTCGTTCTTCGAACAGCTTCTCCGCCGCCTCCACGTACGGATTTCGAGGAAAGACTTTTTCCGGGAGTGCGACGGACCACAGCCATGCGAAGATGAGGCTCCGATTCTGGGTTCGGCTCATGATGAGTCGGTTCAGCGATCTTCGGAAGCAGACATCCCACCACTTACCTTCCTCACCGAGAGGCGAGACTATCGGGATAGTCATCACATCTTTCTCATTTTTAGCCGGAGTGAAGCTGAAGTAGTGATACGAGTAGTTTCCGGGGCCGCTGCGGGTGACTTCGCAGTGGCTCCCGGGGGGAACGACGATGAGGCTATTCGCCTCGAATGCGACCGAATGACCGTTAACGATCAACGTTCCGGGCTCGGCCTGGTACTGCGCTTGATACATGTCGCTCGGCTGGTCCCATTCCAGGTGCGCCACATCGTTAACGAACGAGCCTGAAGTACGTACCTCGGGCGCGGCGGCAAGCGACATGCGGTAGTAGCGCAGGGACATGCCTCATCTTAAGCCCGCAATCACGACCGCTCGTAAAATTACCAATGAATCGGGACCCTTTTGAGCCTGACGTGGGCCTAGCTCCCGATCAAAGTGGGCGAAAACACGCATAGCTTGATGATTTCGTTGCGACAGGGTGTTATCCGCAAAATTGCCGGGATACGATGCCCGGCATGCGCAAAGACGCCCAACTCCGAAACTGCTTCCGAACCCTCGCCTTCACCGCCGTTCTCGCTACGACGGCGATGAGCCAAGCCGATGGCCCCGCCTATCACCAACGCCTCGGCGTCTACGACTTCGACCAGATCTGGTCTCTGTGGTGGCAGCAGAATTTCGGGAGAAATCACTGCGTGCCGGCGGTGTACGCGGACATCTTCAAGTACATGGACGTCAACGGGCTGCCCGCCATGTCGCCGATCCCACGCCAAACCGAAGACAACTACCTGACGGCGATTCAAAATGAGATCGGTCGGCTGGGTAACGAAATGGGCACCGACCCCGATTCGGGAACGAACGCCGAAGATGCCTATGACTACGCGGTCGACTTCACCGCCTCCCGAGCGCCGAACGTCCTGATGTACCACTGGTTTTACGGGCCCGACTGGAACTGGGGGACGGCAACAATCCAGGATGCCGCCTCGTCCGGCTCGATCTGCCGATTGGGGTACGGGCGGTACTACCGCCAAGAGCTGTTCGGGGCCACCTACTGGGCGCGGGACGGCGGGCACGCCGTCGCCTTGGTCGGTTACGACTACCGAAATTCAACGGACAAGTATCTGCTTGTGAACGACCCGAATGACGGCGGCTTCAACATGACGCAGAGCGCCATGGCGTTCGACCACAAAGCGACCACCAATCTCACTCTCTCGACCCTGAGCTACGGACAGATCACCCATGCCCGTTATACGAATGACACGGGGACGAACAACAATCGAAGATGTTTGGTAGACACCATGCACCAGATCATGCCGGTTTACGCCGGATGGTATGACGCGCCGGTCGTCAATCTCCAGGCCGCCCGGCACGCTAAAGCGTCGGGTCAAAAGCCGGGCAAGTATCCGGCCGGCGGATCGGTAAAGGTCGTGATCCCCTGGCAGCCCTTGGATCAGCGCGGAGTCATCCCCAACGAGTTCTCGTTCCGGCCGCGTGAAGAGATGGCGGACTGGATCCTGGGAATGGGGTCGCTCTCCGCTTACTATGTGACGAAGAGCGGGGACATCTACCGCGTGAATCTGCTCGACGGCGAGCAGCGGAAGTTGCAGACCTTGAAAGGGGCCAAAACGTTGATCGAGGGAGGCTCGACCATGGACCTCTACGTGCTCGTCGAGGGGCCGCAAAACGATCAACTCGCAAAGGTCGAGAGGGGCGACGGCAGCGTGCGCGTGTTCAATCTTCCCGGGCGGGCCGCCGCGCTTGAGATCGATCCCGCCACCGGCTCTCCCGTTGTCCTCGATGCGGACCTTTCCCGGGTGCATTCCGTTTCCGAGGACCTTGATCGACGCTTCTCCACCCTCATTCCCCGGGTGGCCGCGGGTTCGGGAGAAGTGATCTTCAAGATCGATCCGAAGTCGGGAGACGTATTGACTTCTCGCAAGGGGGCCTACAACTTCGTGCGCGCACCGCGCACGACCTTGGCAACGATGCGGCCCGGCGGTGCCCTCCGCCAACCGATGCGTTTGGCCCCCCTCGTCGAGCATGGCATTACCGCCCTTACGCCCACCGAGAACGGGCTGGTGATGGTTCAGGACGGATCGAACGTCCAAACCTACGATCGGACCGGAGTCCTTCAGCGAACCCAGCTATCGGATCTTCGGGTCCGAGGCGAGGTAAAGCTCTCCCGCTCGTTCTTCGCGGCAAAACGCGGGCAGATGTCCGGCCCCGCATGGCGAGACCTCCCTGCCGAGATCGAGTAAGTCTCCGCGCGGCCGGCGCCTTCCATGCGCCGGCCGCCTTCACCCGTTGTTTGCCCGCAGAAAGTGAAACTTCAGGGCAATCGACACGTCTCCCCCTGTATGCGGTTACCGATCCTCGTCTTCGCGCTTGCTCTGGCGTCCGTCGTCCCCGCCCAGGAGTTCCATACGCTGGCCTTTGCGCGGCAGGAGTTCCACAGTCAAGAGTGGAAGACGATAGAGCGCTTTGGGAAGACGGAAGGCGAGATCGTTAAGATGGGGCACGACCGTTTCGTCGCATGGTATTGCGACGAGGCGCGGGCGGGGAACGACGCGCGGGTTCAGGCCGAGAAGGTGTTTGGGCTGGCCTTGAACGAATGCAATGCTCGCCTTCTGCTTAGGCTTTCGAGGTCCGAACAAAAATTCATGGAAGACGCGATGACCGCTTTCGCGGACATGGCGAAATCCTCCGTCACCTGCGCGGTGATGAGCTTCGGCGAGGGAAGATCCTGGAGCCTGTCATTTGCCGAATCGGCAACGGCGGTAACCGAGACCGTTCATGCTCTGCTCAATCCTTCCTATGTCCCGCCTTCGGCGGTCAGGCCGAAGGACTTGGACACCATCTGTAACACCGTGACGACGCGTGTCCGCGCGCGACGCCCCGATGTGCAGGGCGACGGAGGCCGGCTGAAGTTTCTCGACGGCCATATCCAGAAGATCTTCCGGGATCGAACACCGCGCGAGAAAGCCTTGGCCGGTGCCTTCGCGCTGAAAGTGGCTCAGCTTGCGCTCGTCAATCCTTCGTCCGATTGACACGCAGAAATTCGACCAACGTGGTACCGAATTCGCGGTGGCTCAGGACCGAAACGTGATCGGTGCCTTCGATGACCTTGAGGTCCCCCCGCCCGAACTCTCGTCGAAGGTCGGCGACCCTCGCCTTGGTCGAGTCGGCTTCTTGGCTCCCGTAGAGAAAGAGAATCGGTGCCTTGCACCGGCGCAGGTCCGCGAGCGGCACGCGAAGGTCGCCAAAGCTGCGTCCGGCGGCGGCGAGTGCTTTCACGTCCTTATCGCGAAACATGGCCTTCGCGAAGATGCTCGCCGCTTCGGCCGAAAGCTTCGGCCGGTTCGGTGGGTTGACCGCCAGAAGATACTCGCCCAGGTCTTTGCCCTCCTCGACCGTCTTCGAGAAGATTTCCACCTCGTGGGAAGCCGCGGAAGTACCGGCCAGCAGCGGAGCTTGCCCCCCGTAAAACAGGCTTAGAACCCGATCGGGCTGCGTCGCGGCAACTTTGCCCGCGATATACGCCCCCATCGAGTATCCGACCAGGTGGGCCTTTTTGACTTTCAGGTGATCCAGAAGGCGCACCACGTCGGCGGCCATTTCCGCCCCGTACTTCTCCATCGCATGGGGCTTGTCGCTCTTGCCATGCCCACGGCAATCCAGAGCCACCACGCGGAAGCCGGGGGTGCCCGAAGCGTCGAGACGTGGATTGCCGGAGGCATCGCGTCCCCACATGGTGGCATCGCTCATCCAACCGTGGATGAGGACCACGGTCTCCCCCTCGCCGGCGGATGCGTAGCGGATCTTGACGCCGTTCGAGTCGAACGTGCCCAGCGTTGTCTGAGGGAAACCGCTCAGGACGAGAGCCGACAGCAATAGCACCATGGCGTTTCTCCACTACGGCCGTCCGAAAGCGAGGTTGCGATTCAGCCTTGGCGGCGTACCATCTCAGCAATCCAGATGGGTGCGAAGGGCGAGGTGCAACCCTTAGAGGTCGGATAATCGCGAAACGCGCCGATCCGCTCTCCCATGGCGAGGGCTCGGTCGCGCAGTTCCGGGAAGTGGATGCCGATCTCCGCGAGGCAGTAGTTCATGGTCCATTGCACGGCCGGCGGCGCCCCGGGCATCTCCCGGTCAAGCCGGTCCAGCAGGCCGACCAGATCCAGCCCTTCGGGATTCTTCACGATCCGTTCGGCGGTGAGGCTCCACCCCATGCGGGCCGTCATCTCGTGTTCGGAATTCATCCACCGTTCGCGAAGCGACTCTCGGACCGGGTTCTGCTTGAGGATGTAGCTGCTGAACCAGTCCGCAACGTTCGCATGGGGGATGGTGAGCACCATGCGTTCGAGATCCTCCGTCGTGATCCCCTTCGGCTTCATCAGGAGCATCGAAAGCATCATCGCGTCGAAGTTGCCGCTGTCCCAGAGCTCGTTTGCGAGGGCCGGGTTCAGCTTGATCTCTTTGGCGAGAACGCGCAGGTCCCCCATCTTCACGCCGAATTGATTCTCTCCCACCCCGTGCCGCGCATTCTGGCGGCGTAGCCGCTCGTCGCCAAGCGCTTCGAGCCGGGATATCACTTCTTCGTACGTCACGGCAACGATTTTAACCGGCGAGCGAAAGCTCGATGCGAACCGTGGCGACATCGCCTACCTTCACCCCTTCCGCCCGCTGGACAACAACTTTGACCGGCACCAAATAGGCTCCGTCTTTCGGAAAGAGCGACGTCGTATAGTCCGTTTTCCCGATCCGCGCGGTGACCGGAATGACCCCCCATCCGTAAGTCACGCGCGAAGACACCGCCTTAATGTCGGCGGACAGATCGGGCGGAACCGGTACGAACACGAACGGCGCGGGACCGCGCCACTCAATCACTTCCCCTTCGAATTCCAAGATCATGAGGGTAGTTTGTCCGTCATCTGCCAGAGCCTCTGAAGCAGAACGGCCTGGCCGCCGTGGTACGCCTCGTGCTGGATCACATGCCCAAAGACCCAGCGCGGAGTCCTTGAGCGGTCCCCGCGAACGATCGGCAGGTCGGCATCCGGCCATTCTCGAATCCCTTCCAACGTTCTTGCGCGAATCCGGTCGTGCAACTCGAAATACCAGGCCAACGGCTTTCTCGGGGGCGTCGGCCATTGCCATTCGTCGACGTCGAAGGCTTCGACCATTAGCAGCGCGCTTTCCTCCGGATCGCGCGCCATGCCGAGGACATACCGCTCGAACCAACCAATCTCGACCGAGATGATATGGAGCATGATCCCGCCGATGCTGTGACCGCCGGGGTACGGCTGCCAGACGATCGCATCTTCGGGCAGATCGGGGTCCATCTCCCCGCGCCATTCATTCGTTCCGTCAATCAGGACAGCGCTCAGGAGGCCGTAAGGCCCGGGGTATCCGGGAAGGGGTTCCGCGTCGGCGTGCAGCATCGTTCACCTCGTCATTCGTCTACGGAATGACGGGATTATTATAGGGCGGGCAGGTATCGTCGGGAAGTGTCTAATCGGGTGAAGTTGTCGAAAGCCGATGCCCGCCGCGCGTTCGTCCGGCACCACTTCGAACCATGCGCCACGCCAATGGAGGCATTCGATCGCCTTCGTAGTATTCAGTTCGATCCCATCGCTCCGGTGGGGTGTAACCACGATCTCGTGCTGCAAGCCCGCGTACGGAACTACCGCGTCGGGGAATGGGAACGCCTCGCCTACGATGAGCGGCGTATCTACGACGGGTGGGACAAGCAGGCTTCGTTGGTGCCGTTCGAGGGTTGGCCCGTACGGCGTATCTTTCACCGTTGGCACCGCGAGTATTTCGCCTCGCTTCTCACCGAGTACCCAGAGGCCGCCGATGCGATTCTCCAGGACATCGAGGCGCGGGGTCCCTTGTTGCCCAAGGAGTGCGACTTCCAGGCGCAGCGCAAGGAGTGGAAGAGCACCTGGTTCAGTCCCAACGTCACGAAGCGGGTGCTCCGCGCCCTTTGGCATACCGGTGCGGTGATGACGGCGGGACGGCGCAAGGGGCAGCACGTTTACGATCTCACGGAACGGGTCGTGCCGCCGACGATCTACGCCCTCCCCGAACCGGACGAGCGCACCGCCATCCGCGAGTTGTTCCACGAACGTCACCGAGCCGTAGGCCTGCTCCGCCCGAATGCGTCGGCGGAGGTCTGGTCTACCAAGGTGTACGCCGCCGAACGAAACGCCGCCATCGGAGAACTTGCGGACGCCGGCGAGTTGGTACGCGTGGACGTCGAGGGCACGCCCGCCCACGCGACGCCTCAGTACCTTGCCCAACTCGATCGCCCGTCGCTGGATCCCCGCGTCATTTTTGTCGCGCCGCTCGACCCATTCGTCTGGGACCGGAAGATGCTCGCACACCTGTTCGACTTCGAATACAAGTGGGAGATCTACACCCCGGAGGCGAAGCGACGCTGGGGCTATTACGTGCTTCCCGTTCTGTTCGGAGACCGCCTCGTCGCTCGGGCCGAGTTCTGGTGCCGGGGTGGAGTTTTGGAGATCCGGCGTTGGAATTTCGAGCCGGGCGATCCTGGCCGGGGCTTCTTCGAGGCTTTGGAGGCGGCTTTGCGCGATTTCGCTCGCTACGGATCCGCCCTTCGCATCGCGAGCGATCCGGGCGTCGATCCCAGAGTTCGCGACGTTGCCACTCGGGCGCTTCAAGTGGACCGGTGAGGAGCGCGGAATTCATTCCGCACCTGGACCCCGGAATTGATTCCGGAACCGTATCTTTCATCGAAGGCGTGGACACTCGCATATCCTTCGCTGGGGATCTCGTTGCCGGACTGAAGTCCGGGATCCTGGTGCGGAATGAATTCCGCGCTCCCCTCTCAAACCACTAACTGCCATACTGCCGCCAGCCTTGATCGATTTGCGATGATTCAAGCCGGCCATAACGCCTGGACCGCCCGCCGCCACTCGCTCGTCGAAGAAGGACGTGCCATTGGGATTTTCGGCGGCACACTCCTACGCTTCGTTCGTGGGGAGGAGACGTCGGAGGCGAACGAAGACATATTCCGGCTTGATCTGGAATCTCTTGTCTGGAGCTAGCCGAGGCGACCGGCCTTCCCTCGTGAACCTTGTCTTATACTGACTTATGGTTGTGAACAAAGCCGTTCTCGGTGCCATATGGCCCTGCTTGATCGTCCGCGATCTGGACGAAACGGTCGCCTTCTACCGCGACCGGCTGGGGTTTGAAGTGACCTATTTGGCTCCGGAAACTGATGCCTTCTTCGCGATCCTTCGCCGGGACGACGTGCATCTCATGGTGAAGCACGTCGCTCCTGAGGTGCCTCCCATCCCCAATGTTGGACGGCATCCGTTCGCCCCTTGGGACGCTTATGTCCACGTTCCGGAGCCGGACCTCCTGGAGGACGAGTTCGCCCTGCGGGGCGTCGAGTTTTGCGAGCCTCTCGGCGACAACGACGACGATCTGCGGGGGTTTTCCGTGCGCGACGTGAACGGTTACGTCCTCTTCTTCGGCCGGCCCTGTCATTCATGATCGCGGAGGCGCTCGAAGCAGGCTATGGGTATCGGGTCCGCTCGATTGAGGAACTTAACGGAGGCTATGACGCGGCCGCGCGCACCTTTCAAGTCGAGACGGCCGGAGGGGAGCAGCTCTTTATCAAGCACCGCCTCACCCTCGATTCAGGGATCGCGCTTTCCGCCGTGCTTCACGAGGCGGGAATCGAAGAGGTCCTGACTCCGATACGAACCCACGATGGCGAGTTGGCCCAGCCCACCGCTGGCGGGGTGCTTCTCGTCTATCCGTATCGCGAAGGTCATAACGGGTTCGAGCGCCCTTTGCAGCCCCCTCATTGGCAGGAGCTCGGTAACGCTCTCCGGCGCATTCATGACACCGCCGTTTTCCCAGATACGTTGGCAAGGGAAACCTTCCGCATCCCCCGCGTTGACACGTTGGAGGCCGCGCTCGCGGGTGCACCCTTCCGAAAGGGCGAGGAGATCGTGCGAAGGCTGATCGACGAAACTGCGAGACTGGGCGAGCGTTGCCGAGCCCGTGAATGGCGGTTCGTTCCCAGCCATGCCGACCTCCATGTCGGCAACGTCCTCATCGAGGAGAACGGGCGGCTTTGGATCGTGGACTGGGACGCGCCGCGCCTCTCGCCGCGCGAGTGCGATCTCACCTTCTTCCGGGACGGCGGCATCCTGGACCTCCACGGCGCTGAGGAGGAGGAACGATTCTTCGCCGGTTACGGCCCCTTCGAAACGGACCCCGAGGCGCTGGCTTACTTCCAGTACGCCCGGATCCTTGAGGATCTGGTTGAGTTCGCCGAGGAGGCGATCACGGCCTCTACGCCAGATAAGCGGGCGCGGGCGCTCGCAGGTTACGAGGCGCAGTTCCGTTCTCGGCGGCTGGCAGACCTAGCTAAAGCTTAGGGCGCCGCTGCGCAGGGCGGTTACGTGGCCGTGCTGGGAGATCGCATCGAGGAACTGCGAGATCCGGTCCGGGGTGGTGGAGAGCTCGGCGGTGAAGTGACCTTCGCTGAGCTCGATCAACCGGGCGCTCCATGCGCCGGCGATTCGAAGGGCGTCGTCCTGCCGGTCGGAGACGACGCGGACGAGGGCGAACTCTCGCGATAGGGTCGGTTTGTCCTGATTCATGTTAGGGTTCCTCGCATAAGCGAAGAGGGCCCCTCCGGCTTTTCGCCGGAGGGGCCCTCTTCCAATTCTTTGGGTGAAGCGCTACCTACGGCGTGTTAGAGGTCTTAAACCAAAAAAAGCCGTACCAAAAAGAAGCAGCGCGGAAGGCAGGCGCGGACACAGAAGCGATCTTCTGAACCCGGGCCGACTTCGTCATACGGCTATTATCCCACATCCACCCGGTTCTCGCTCACGATTTCGGTTAAGGACGATGAAGGCGTTCGACGTAGCTCCAGGTGTACCGGCTTCCCCGCTTGAGAAACGCACTGTCGAAGGCAGTTTTCGGAATCGTCAGATCAGGAGCAACGACGAGATCGTCGAGCGCCGCTACGTGAAGCCGTTCGAACACGCCCCCTTCTTTAAACAGATCGACGACGTTGAGGTCTTCTCCACCCACCGCCGGCGCGAAGCTTCGCACGCCTGCGGCGATGAATGCCTCGAACGCTTCGGCACTCTCGAAAAGCCGCGTGGGACAATCCGGGCCTCGAACCGCGGTTGCCGAGAACCGAGGTCCGCCGAATCTTCCTTCTACGGAGGCCCGGAAGCCGGACTCGGTTTCGCCGACCTCGATTTCGGCCAGGGGATGAAAGCCGGGAAATCCAAGCCGGGTCACGAAGGAGGCGAACGAAGAGCCGGTGAGTCGGCTTTCCACCCACACCGCCGGCGCCCCGGTCCGCGTATCGATTACCGCCCACCGAACGGCGCAGTTCGCGCTGGCAAGTCCGATATCTTTCGGCAGAGGTCCGACGGTGACGTTCTGAAGATCCAGGAAGCAGATCGAGCAGACCGCCGCTCCACCCGTGATCTCCGGCTCCAGCCAATCCACGGGCAACCGTTCACGAAGGATTTTGGGATCGACGGCGAAGTTGAAGATCAGCCGCAAGCGGACCAAGGCATGAACGTCAGGCAGCATGTCTTTCTCCATCGTGCCACCCGAAAGGCCTCGGACGCGTAACAATGGGCGAAAAGATGAACGCTCAGGTGATCCAACTCGACCCGATCCGCGTCGTCATGCTTCGCCACACCGGCTCCTACGACGGCATTCCGGAAGTCTTCGACCGGCTTTGGCAGTGGGTCGAGGCCCAGAGCGTGCCCGCCCAGCGCACGATCGGGATGTACTGGGATAACGCGGACCACACGCCGGAATCCCAACTCCGCTCCGCCGCCTGCATCGAAGTCCCCGAGAGCTATTCGATCCAGAATGCCGGGCGACTTCCTCTTGAACTGAAGGAGATCTCCGGTGGCGCTTACGCTACGATCCGCCACACCGGGCCCTACGACGACCTGGAACGGGTTTGGTCCCGCCTCACCGACTACATCGAGAGCGATCTCGGCCGCACCGTCGGCCGTGGTCCTGCCTTTGAGGTGTACGTGAACGATCCCAGCGACACCCCCGCCCACCAGCTCGTCACCGAACTCTATATGCCCGTTCAGTAAATGCGCATCGCGACGCCCTGGATCTACTCCCCCAAATTCGACCTCGCCGCCATCATCGGTCCGCCCGTGTTGGTGACGGCAATCGTGCTTATTTGGGGAAATCAGCTCTCTACCGTCACCGATTTTCCGGCGTGGCTATGGATCCTGCTGGTCCTCGGCATCGATGTCGCCCACGTCTACAGCTCGCTCTTCCGAACCTACTTCGACAAAGAGGAGTTTCGAAAGCGGCGGACTCTGTATTTGGTCGTCCCCGTCGTCTGCTGGCTAGCGGGGGTGGCGGTGTGGGCATGGAAGGGGCCGGTCCTCTTCTGGTCCATCGTCGCCTATTTCGCGATCTACCACTTCGTGCGTCAGCAGTACGGCTTCCTCATGCTGTACCGCCGGGGCGAAAAGGCGGGCGGCTGGGCGTACCGTGTGGATCAGCTCGCGATCTACCTGGCGACCGTCTATCCCCTCGTCTACTGGCACACCTACCCGCGGGACTTCCAGTGGTTCGAAGGCTTCGACGTCCTCCAGATTCCCAGCGTCTGGCCGGAGACGATGCTGCGCTTCGTTTACGTCGGCGTCCTGGTGGCGTTCTTCGCAAAGGAGGGCTACCGGTGGCGAACGACGGGCCATCTCAATGTGGGTAAGACGCTTCTTCTCACCGTCACCGCGGCGGCCTGGTTCACCGGCATCGTCCTCTTCAACGGCGACCTGACGTTCACCCTGATCAACATCGTCTCCCACGGGGTGCCGTACATGGCCCTGATCTGGATCTACCAGTACCGGAAGCGTGCGAACAAGATGCACGCGGAGAACCCTTTCCTCCGATTCTTCCAGTTCAAATACATCCCTCTTTACGCGGTGGCGTTATTTGGCCTTGCCTACTTCGAGGAGTCGATCTGGGACTGGTTCGTTTGGAAGGAACACGCCGATATTTTCGGACCCTTCCAGATGACGGCCTCGGCCACCGTCCTCATGCTGCTGGTCCCCCTGCTGACCATGCCGCAGGTGACCCACTATGTCCTGGACGCCTACATTTGGCGCGTAAACAAGAAGGGCAAGGAAGAGGTGCGGGCGGTCATCGGCTAATCGTTTGCCCGCGCGGTCCGGACGCTTTACGTCTGGTGGGCTCCGCGCTAAACGGGTTCAAAACAGGCGACGCAACGTCTCTTGTACCGGGCCGCATGGGGCGGTATGGTTACGGCTTGCTTACCGCCGTTGCTATAGCTACTCTCGCCATGACGCCCCAGCAGATCTCCGTCGCGGATTTCGGTGCCCTTCCCAACTCAAAGGCCGACGCCACCCAAGCCGTCGCGAAGGCGATTGAGAGCGCCAAGGGTAGGGGGTCTACCGTCGTCTTCCCCGCCGGTGAGTATCACTTCCACCGCGCGCAGGGGTTCGAGCGCACCCTGCACCTCTCGAACTCGGATGCCGTCAACCCGCGCCGGATCGCGATCCTCGTCGATGGGCATCGCAATCTCAAACTCGTCGGCAAAGGAGCCCGGCTCGTCTTTCACGATCCGATCATCCCCCTGGCGATCCTCAACTCCCAGCGCGTCTCCTTCGAAGGATTCGAAATCGGTTGGGCGCGGCCGATGATGTCCCAGGGGACCGTGGTGGAGGCAGATCCGAAGGGGATCACCCTCGCCATCGATCCTGAGCGGTACCCCTACCGCATCGACGACGGCAAGCTGGCCTTCACAAGCGAGAACTGGAGCCGCCGCGTGTGGGGCTTCATGGAGTTCGATCCCCGCACGAAAGGCGTGGCCTACGGCACGGGCGACGCGGGCAGCCTGGGCGGCGGTTGGGACGCCTACCGAGCGGTGGAGATTGCCAAGGGCCGGGTGCGGCTGGAGCACCCCTTTAAACGGTTGCCGCGCGTGGGGAACGCCCTCGTCGCCCGGCACGGGGCACGGGACCATGCGGGCACGTTCGTCAGCGACTCGAAGGATATCGAGTTTCACGACGTTGCCTACCGCTTCACCTCGGGGCTCGGCATCCTGTCCCAGTTCAGCGAGAACCTCACGATGCGCAACGTGTCCGTCGCGCCCGCCCCCGGTTCGGACCGCCTGTTCGCGGGCCACGACGATGGCCTGCATTTCTCGAACTGCAAAGGCCGAATCCTGGTGGAGGGATGCCGCTTCGAAGGGCTCATGGACGATCCCATCAACGTCCACGGCACCTCGGTTCGAGTGGAAAAGAAGCTTGGGAATAATCGGCTTCGTTGCCGACTTGTCCAGGGTGCGGGCCTCAAGTACGGCGATGCAGGCGACACGATCTCGTTCCTGAATCATGAGACGCTCCTCAGCCGGGGGCAGGCGAAGGTGAAGGCGCTGAAGCACCTGAGCCTGGAGGAGTTCGAGATCGAGTTCGACCGCCCCATCCCGTCCGATTTAGGGGAAGGCGATGCGCTGGAGAACCTCACCTGGACTCCCAGCGTGACGGTGCGAAAATCGGAATTCGGCACCGTTCGCGCCCGGGGGCTGCTCGTCACCACCCCGAAGAAGGTGCTAATCGAGGACAACCTCTTTCGTTCCAGCGGCGCGGCGATCCTTATTGCGGGCGACGCCAACGGCTGGTACGAGACCGGAGCGGTCAAGGACGTAACCATCCGCCGCAATCGGTTCGAGGACTGCCTCACCAGCGTCTACCAGTTCTGCGAAGCGGTGATCAGCATCTTCCCCGAGATCTCGAAGCCCGGCGCGGAGGCATACCACCGCAACATCCGCATCGAGGATAACGTCTTCACCGTCTTTGACGCCCCCGTCCTCTGGGCGAAGTCGGCGGGAGACTTGACCTTCAAGAACAACGAAATCCGCACCAGCACGCGCTTCAAGCCGTGGCACTGGAATAAGGACGGCATCACTCTCCTCAACTGCCACCGCGTCACCATTGAGGGGAACAAACTCCCTTCCATGTATCGAGGTGGGACGATCAAGGAAGAGGCGAACGGCAAAGTAACCGTCCGCCCCTGGCGGTAGTCGCCTCCGAGCCCTCTCCCCGAGGGAGAGGGTTGGGTGAGGGTGCTGGCACAGAGGTGTTTCCCTTAGGAATCCCTTCGAATTGAGAACCCTCACCCCGGCCCTCTCCCTCGGGGAGAGGGGGCGCAGCTCACGGTTTCATCAACTCGACGAGCTGATCCAATGCGGCGCCCCAGCCGTTGTGGAAGCCCATCGCTTCGTGTTTCTGCTTCCCTTTCTCGTCCGCGTGAACGACCAGCGCGGTGTACTTCGTGCCGCCTTCATGGTCTTCCATCGTGATCACGGCCGTGAAGTAGAACGCACCGTCGTCCGCGCCGTCGAAGCCGGGCTGAGGGCGGTAGCCGGGGCCGAGGGCGCTCGTCCAGACGAGCTTGCTCCCTTCTACGACTTCCAAGATGCAGCCCGCGCCGTCGAACTCTTCCCCCTCGTTCGGGCCCTGCATCTTGTTGCGGAAGATGCCGCCCGGACGCAGATCCAGTTCGACTTCGGTCGTTCGCCACGGCTTGGGGGTGAACCACTGCTTCATCAACTCGGGAGTGGTCCAGGCTTTCCACACGAGTTCGCGGGGGACGTCGACCACGCGTTCCAACACCAGGTCGAGGGACGGATCGGGTTCGTGCTTGAGGGGAGTCATGGTTTTTCTTCTTCTTTGAGGGAGAGCAGAAAGGCATCGAGCTGGTCGAGCCGGGCTTCCCATTCCTTTCGGCGGGTGTCCATCCAGTGCTCGGCCAGCAGAAGGGGCTCCGGTTCCAGGCGGTATGTCCGCACCCGCCCGTGCTTCTCGGAGGAGATCATGCCGTTCTTCTCCAGCACCTGCAGATGCTGGAGAAACGAAGGCAGCGCCATTTCGAACGGCTCCGCCAACTCCGTCATCGACGCCGGCCCCTTCCCCAACCGCGCGAGCACCTCGCGGCGAGTGGGATTGGAAAGAGCCTGAAAGACCCGGTCCAGAACGTCGGATTGATTAGGCATTTACCTAACTATACAGCAACCCTGCCTTACGCCATAGGCGCTATTCTCTTTCCGACACTTATCGCCTCAATCCGAGGGTTCTGAATCTCCGCGGGGGCGGATGAAATCGGTGTTACGGTGTTGCGGTCTTTCGGTGTTGGAAGACCGCAACACCGCAACACCAGGGGCGGAGCCCCGGCAACACCGTCATACCGGTCTCGTCACCCGAGCAAGGGTTTCACAACAGAGGCGGTCCCAGTATGGGTTACTCTTTCGAGCCTGTCCACGCCACGTAGCCCGATTCCATCAGGTGGAGCCACTGCTCCGGCGTGATCACGCCGTCCTTCAGGGCTCGGCGCCAGTGAAAGCGGATGGAGCGGGCCGTCGGTGGCATTTCGGGAGGCGTCTCGTCCAAGACCCACATCTGGCGAATCGCATCGCCCGCGAGCTCTTCCTCACGGCCGTCTGGATGCCGCACCCGCCAGACGTCGAGGCCGACTTCCGCGTCGACCTCGATCGTTTGGTACGGCTCATGCCATTTCTGGCCGACTTGGATCGCCTTCCAATCGTTTGCCATAGGGCTTCCCTTGTTCGACGCCGTTTCGCGCCGCGCGTATCTCACCTATCAGTTCCGTGCGGCCATTCTCGATCACGATGCCCGCCCCATCTGGCACTCCGTAGACGGTGCCGGGAAACGTCATCGAGAACACGCGAACCGCCGCCTCCAGTCCCGAATGGTGCGGCACTACCGCGAAGTCCACCAACCCCAGGCCCGCGTAATCATCCAAACCCGGATACGGCTCATCTCCGCAGAGCGCGGATGAGGCGATGTGGGGCGTCATCAGGATCGCGCCCGCGCTGACACCGATTAGGACGCCTCCCTCCTCCACGTAGTGGCGAACCCGTCCCAACAGATCGCGCCGGCGAAGCCAGTACAGGAAACGAAACGTGTTCCCGCCCGTGAGGTGGATCGCGTCACTCGTGAAGAGATCATCGAGACCATCGGGGGCGAATTCCTCTTCCAAACCGTAATAGGTGAGCCGAGCCTCGTACGGGGCGTAGTACTCCTGCCGGCTCCGGAACCAAACGCGGTCCGGGTCGGGGCTCGAAGGAAGGTAGCCGATGGTTGGCCTAGGCGGTAGCATCGAGAACAGCCGGGTGTCGATGGGATTCGTTACGCCTTCGATCTGGTCGCTGTAGAGAACGAGACGAAGCGGCATAGGCAAACAGCGTAGCGTGGGAAGACCGGGATATGCTCCTCGCAATGCGAAACGAAGTCGACGAATTTCTTGCGGACCTTGATCACCCGCGCCGCGAGGAGTTTCTCGCTTTGCGATCACTTATCCTCTCGCTCGATTTCGGCGTGACCGAGGGGATCAAGTGGAAAGCGCCGAGCTTCCACTATGGGGATTGGTTCGCGACCTTCCACCTTCGGTCCCCCGACCGCGCGCAGATGATCCTCCATACCGGTGTCAAGGTAAAAGCGAGCGCCGTCGAAGGGGTCCCTGTCGAGGATCCGGAACGGCTCCTGAAGTGGTTGGCCAAGGACCGGGCTATGCTGTCCTTTGCCGATTTGGACGAAATGGAGGCAAAGCGGGCGGCACTTACCACGCTGCTCACCCAGTGGATCCGGCAGATGAATTAAAGCCTTACAGGCCGCCGACTTCCCGGGATCCTGTTCTCGCCATGAGCGAGTCCTGCAGCCGGTAGGCCTCCTCCGTCGGTAGGTCGACCACCTCGACACGCGCGTGGTGCGTCGCCCCCGCCGTCACCACGTTCAGGTCGGCCAATCCCCATCGGCGCTGGAACGGACTCTGCGTCACCGTCGAGGCCTGGATCCGGTCCTCGGGCACCGCTACCAACCTCCGCCGCCACACTCCTTGGCGCACATAGAGAAATCCCGCTTCGAGCGCATAGCCGAGGATGCGGAACCGGCGGTGCCCCAGCCAGTGGGCATGCAAGGCGGCCGGAAGAAGGGCAAGCCAGAGCCAGGAGTTCCATCCGATCGCGCCCGCCCCGATGAAGAATGCCCAGACGAGCATGGAGCGTACAAAACCCCGCCGCACCGTCAGCGGACTTACCTGGCGCCAGGCGACCTCGTCGATCCCGAGGGTTGGAAACACGAGTCGCCCCAGGATCTGGGCATCGGCCCGCTCCAGCAGGGGACAAAGCTTGGCCGAACCACCCGCCGATTTATCCTGATACGACCCCGCCGACTCGGCGTAGATCTGGCAGTAGCCAAGCCTCCGTTGGAGGATCGGGGCATCGAAGCGGAGCGCCTGGACCCGCCGGGCGGGCAGCGCGCTCTCCAACTGAGTGAAGAGCCCGTGCCGGATGCGCAACAAACCGCGATCCGCCCGAAGCGTGAAATTCCAGTCCGCGACGAAGGAGCCGACCACGGAGAAGATCCACCCGACGATCAGCAGGAGGATCAGGGCCACGGTCCCGATCATGACGAGCGTGTTCACGTTCGACATGCTGTGGATCATCGGCCCGGTGACCCGCGAGAACTGCCGGAAGATGCTCCGTGCCGCGTCGTCGGCGTACTGAAGCAAACCCAGGAAGAAGAGCACGATGTGCCCCGCCCGGTTCTGGGTCGCCCCCGCGACGAAGAGTTGGCTCGGCGTCGCGGAGTAGACGAGGTCGCGATCTTCTTCCTTCGAAGTCCGAGCGGCGACCATGCCCTGAAGGGCCTCCGCCAGCCGTTCGGCTTCGGAGTTGCCCACCACCGCCAGCTCCGCCTCCGCGCCCGCTCCCGAAGCCGTCTCGATCTGGAGCGTAGCGACCTTGAGGAACCTCTGGATCAGGTTCCGCTTCAGGTTGATGTTTTGGATTCGCTCCAGGGGAATGGTCCGAACCTGCCGGAAGATCAATCCCGACCGGAGCACGAACGCACCGTCAACGATGGTGTAGCGGACCGTGAAGTAGCGAAACAGGGCGGGGATGACGGCAAGTATCGCGAACCCGATACCGATCGAGTTCGTGATCATGTCCGCCCGGCCGGTACGGGGACCGTTGGTGAAGTACGAGACGGCAAATACCGCCAGCATCGCCAAGAGGGCCCGGGCGTTGGCCAGGATCTGCAGCAGCACCGTGGCGATATGGAGCCGATGGTATTGCGGCGTCTCAGGCATCGGGGGCGGCTCGCTCCAAGAGCGCGGCGCGTAGCGATTCGGCGGCTTCGGGGGTCATGCCGGGGATCGAACCGATCCCGCCCAAAGCGCCGGCGGCGTAAATGGAGACCTGCACGAGGCCGAATCGCCGATCGAGGGGCCCCGAGTTAACATCCAGGTGCTGCACCCGGTCCCGGGCGACACACCTTCGCGTCCGCCAGAACACACCGTAGTTCAGCACCAGGTCGTGCTCGCGGAGTGCATAGGTCCACGCGTCGTACTGCCGACCCGCGAGGATGACGCCGATCACGGTGTTCAGAAGGCCCAGCAGGGGACCGATGATCGGGAACGGGATCGGCCAGCTTTCCAGGCTACGCGTGATGAAATATTCAGGCACGCCAAGCCCGGCGGCGATGATCAACCCGCCGATGAGGGTGCTGATGCGCCAAACCTTCCGAATAGCCGGATGCAGCTTCTGCGGCTGCCCTTCGGCAAGCATCGGCGGGTTGGGTTCGTCCACGAAGACAGTTTACGAATTCTCGGGAACTTTCCGCGCGAGGGAGGGTTATGCTTGCAAAGGAGAGGCCGCACGACGGCCTCTTTTTTCGGAGGATGCGATGAAGAAAGCTTTAAGCGTGGCCCTAACGGCTTCGGCCCTCTCGGCCGCCGTATTCGCGGCGGATTCCGGCCTCAAGGTCGGCGAAACGGTTTCGGCGTTCCACCCCAAGCACGTCGCGGGTCCCCACAAGGGCACCGACGCCTGCCCGCCCTGCACCTACGGCAACCTTCCCATGGTTCAGGTCTGGGTGAACGGCGACGACATGAACAACGTCCTCGAGATCTCCAAGTCGTTGGAGAAGGCGGTCGAGGCGAAGAAGCGATCGCAGTTCAAGGCGTTCGTGATCGTCCTTACCGACAAGGCGCACTCCAAGCAGACCGCGTCTGCCCTTGAGGCCGCCGCCTCCAAGGCCGGCTTCGACGATCTCGCCGTCGCCTACCTTTCCAAGGACGATCACGCGGTAAAGGACTATAAGGTCAACACCGGCTCGGGCGTCAAGAACACCGTCTTCGTCTACAAGGACCGCACCGTGAAGGCGAAGTTCGTCAACCTTCAGGGCAACAAGGCCGGCCTGACCTCCCTCAAGACCGCGATCGACAAGATCGCGAAGTAAGGGACGTTGTAAACGCCTCCAGGTCGAACGCCTGGAGGCGTTTTTGCGTTAGTCGGGCTGAACGTCGAATTTGGTCATCGTTCGCAGGGCGGAGAGCGCCTCGTACCGGACGCCCACCGACTCATTGCGCAGCGCGGTATCCACCTGCGAGGTCAGGGTTCGGAGCCGCGAAGGCACCGCCTTGAGATCCGAGATGACCCGGGTCCGGGGACGATTGGGTTCCCCGTAGAAACGCATGGCCCGGCCGGAGGCCTGCGAGATCTTCCGTGCGTAAACGTCTTGGCGGTTCGCCAACGAGGTTTTGAGGGAGGCGAGCCCTTTGGCCGTTGTGGGCGAGCCGTTCCGCCCCAGAGCCACCCGCAGCATTCGGCTCTCTGCCCAGGCGAGCTCTTCCCGATCCGCCGTGGGATTGAAGGCATTTCCGCCGATAAACGTCCACTCGGCTTCCCCCAGCTCGTCCGAGTACTGCTTCATCAGGCCTGCCGCCTTGCGAACATTCGCCCGTCTCGTGGCCGGCAGCCGTTGGTAGAGCCGCCCATTCTGCTCTCGAATCGCATCGACGAACACGGCGTAGCTGACCCCGCGCGTCACACCGCTGTATTCCACGCGCTGATTGAAATAATCCTCCCAACGGTCGAGCCCCATCGAAACGATGCGGTCCGCGCTCAGCCCCAGACGGTGCTCCCGCAGCCCCGAAGACTGCGCCGAAGCCATGGCCACCGAGCCGACGATCGAAAGCATGGCAAGTAGTCTCATGCTCTTTGGGAGTCGCCCTAAACGCGATCTTGTTCCCTGCGCCCCGTCCGAGGGGAGCGCGGACTCTCAGTCCGCCTCAGGTTCGCGGACTCTCAGTCCGCGCCCGAAAACCCTCCAGAATAAAGGCCCATGATCGTAATCCAGTGCGTTCGGAACGAGGATCAGGAAGTGTTCATCGACGCGGATTCCCTAGAAGGGGCCAACCTCGATGGCCTCTCACTGCACCGAGCCGAACTGGATCGGCAATCAATGATCGGTACCACCTTTCGCGGCGCCGACCTCCGTGGCGCATTCATGACCGAAGCAAATTTGACCGACGCCGATCTCACGGGGGCCTCCCTGATCAACGCTCATCTCCATGACGCGGTCCTCACCCGTGCCGTCCTCCGGGGATGCCGCATCATCGGCGCGATGATGTACCGTGCCGATCTACGCGGCGCCGACCTTCGCGACTGCGAGGGTCCGCCGGAGATCCAAGGCGCAATCTACGACGACGAGACCCTCTGGCCTGAAGGAATCGATCCCGAACGATGGGGCGCAACGCACATTAACCGGTAATTGACAATCTCACCCCATCGCACATGCCGTGCCGTGGGGTAACATCTGCGGACCAATCCGGACGTAGCTCAATGGATAGAGCATCAGTCTTCGGAACTGAGGGTTGGGGGTTCGAGTCCCTTCGTCCGGGCCATTTTTAAGGGTGGCCGCTCCGCCGCACGGCGTTGAGCACTCTGTTTACGAGCCGCCTACGCCCAGGAGCGCGGAATTCATTCCGCCCCTGGACCCCGGAATTTATTCCGGAACCGGCGCTTCCATCGAAGGACACCTCGAGCCCCGGCGACTTTTGGGTAGGTCTCGTTGCCGGACTGAAGTCCGGGGTCCAGGGGCGGAATGAATTCCGCGCTCCTGGGCGGGAGCGTTGCGGGCTTTGTTTGGCTAGCCGATTAGGCTTGATATCTCCGTGGCCCTTGCCAAATCTTCTAGTGCGGTAGGGACCGTAAACGAATAAGGCCCGCGTCTTTTCGCCGCTCCGCGCTGGTACTTCAAATTGCTTTTCGCGATCTTCCGGGCTCCTTTGGGATCGGCCCCCGCGTCGAGCAGCATGCGGACGCAGGCGAGCGAGTTCTGGTCCACCGCCAGCATCAGCGGCGTCTGTCCGGACGCGTTGACCGGATCGACCTCCGCGCCGCGCTCAAGGAGGAACTTGACCGCCGGTGGCAAGGCCCAGTCTCCCTCTGCCGCCTCGTGGAGCGGAGTGTTCCCCCGCGAGTCAGGGAGGTTGATGTCGCACCCATGCTCGAGAAGCAAGCTCATGATCTCGTGAACGTATTCGTCCTCCACCACATCCTCCCTACCTCCACGCCAACAGGCGGCGTGGAGAGGAGAGCCGTACTCCGGATCGCTGAACGCGACTTCGGCTCCTGCTTCGATCAGGATCTTCAGCGCCGTGGGATGGGCGTAGTGCCCGCTGAACATGAGGATCTTGTGCCGAAGGCCCGCCTGCCGCTCGGGTCCTAACGGCACTCGGTCGAGGAGGAAGCGCGCCGCGTCCCAGGCTTCGTTGGCAAGCGCTTGGTGGATCGGATCGTGCCCCCATATCGACTTCTGAGCCGCCAGACCGGCCTCCAGTAGAACGGCGGTCACCTCGGCGTTTGAGACATGGTGAAGCGCGTTCTTTCCGCCGTCTTCCCAATCGGACGGAAAGCCCGCGTCGAGCAGGAGCCTAACGCATTCGGCGGAGCCTGATTCCGTGGCATTGAACAGCGGATTGATGAAGCGCATCGCGTGAAGATTCCAGCGCGCTCCTCGATCCAAGAGAAGTTTCACCCGCGCCGGATCGCCCAAGTGGCACGCCTCGCATAGTAGAGAACGCCCGTTGTCGGGGGTCTCGTTAGGATCCGCTCCCAGATCCAGCAGGCGGGCAAGACGATCGGCATCCCCGCCTCCCCAATTCCGGAAAGGGTGATTCGCTTCGAGCTTCGCGAGGTTCGGCTCCGATAAGGGGTAACCGGTCCCGCCCCCTGCCGCGTACCAGGCGGCGGTAACTTGGCCCGTCGCGACCTGATGAACGTCGGCCCCGCCCGCCAGGAGCGCATCGACCGTGGCCAAGTTTGAGCGAGGACTTCCCGCCGCGATCATCAGCGGCGTGACCTGATCGAGAAACGCTCCGTGGTCGAACGCACCCATCGTGGTCGCCCTTGGATCGGCTCCGCTTCTTAGCAGGCGCACCACATCATCGGCCCGTCCTTCGCGGGCCGCCACCGCCAGTTCGTATCGTGAGTCCGCCATGCCTAAAGCGCGTTCAACATCTCGTGGATGCTCTTCAGCGAGTCGGCATCCTCCGGCTTCTTGTCGCGGCGCCACTTGAGAATACGCGGGAATCGCACGGCAAGCCCCGACTTATGGCGATTCGAGATTTGAATCCCCTCGAAGGCGAGCTCCATCACCAGCTCCGCCTTCACTGTCCGTACGGGGCCGAACTTCTCTAGGGTGTTTCGCCGCACCCAATTATCGACCTGCCGAATCTCGGCATCGGTCAGCCCTGAGTAGGCCTTGGCGAACGGCACCAGCTTCCCTTCGTCATCCCACACCGCGAAGGTGTAATCCGTATAAAGAGAGGCCCGCTTGCCGCTTCCCCGCTGCACGTACGTGAGAACCGCGTCGACAGTCAGCGGCTCGATCTTCCACTTCCACCAGGAGCCGCGTTTGCGTCCTACCTGGTACGTCCCATCCCGGCGCTTGAGCATGAAGCCTTCCGTATTCATGCTCCGGGCCTGCTCGCGAATCTCGGCAAGCTCGGCCCACGACAAAGCCGAGACGTTCTGGCTTAGGAGCAGCCGGCAATCTCCCCCCAAAGCTTTAATCGCGGTTTCAGGATCGGGCATCAGGTCCGCGAGAGGGACTTGAGGCGCCGAACGACGGCAGGTCTCCTCCACCACCCGCTCCAGCCGCTCGCGGCGCTCGGAGAAAGGGCACTCCCGCAGGTCTTCCCCGTTCTCCTCCAAGAGGTCGAAGGCAACGAGCACCACCGGCACTTCCTGAAGGATCTTCTTCGTCAGCAGCTTCCGCCCGATCCGTTTCTGAAGCGCCATGAACTTCAGCGGCCGCCCTTCCGACCACGCGAGAATCTCGCCGTCGATCACCGTGCCGTCCGGGAGGGCATCGCAGATGTCGAGAATTTCTGGAAAGCGCTCGGTGACCAGCTCTTCCCCGCGCGTCCACACAAAGCTCTGACCCTGACGCCGGACAAGTTGGGCGCGGATGCCGTCCCACTTCCACTCCGCATGCCACTCCTCAATCGGCCCTAACGTCTCCAGCTCCGCCTCCAGAGGGTGGGCGAGTGAGAACGGGTACGGCTGGCTGACGTGCGATTCCGATGTTTCCGGGTCTAGAAGTCGCCGGTAGAAATCGCCGCTCGGCGTCCAGTCCCCCATCATTCGGTGGGCGATGACCGGGGCGGGGATACCGCCGACTTGCGACAGCGCGCGCAGCACGAGCTCCTGGCTGACTCCCACCCGGAACGAACCGGTGATGAGCTTGTTGTAGACGAACCGCTCCTGCCGATCCAGCTCCAGCCATGCCTGAGCCAGCGTCTGCATCTGGGTCTCTTCCGGCAGCGCCGCCAAGGGTAGCAACCGTTCGGTGACCCAATAGGAGAGGGGACGGTCTTCCGCCTCCTCTTCGCGATCCGGAAGCAGGAGCGCAATCGTCTCCGCGAGGTCCCCTACCGCGTCGTACGACTCGCTGAACAGCCACATCGGGATACTCGCGAGGTGCGCCGCCACAGTCTGCATCCGCGTGGAGTTCACCAGTCGCTTCGGCCGGCGACCAATCAGAAAGTGGACCGCCCAGGCCGCGTCTTCAGGATCGGCTTCCCGGAAGTAGGCGGCCATCGCGGCGACTTTTTCGTTCGTCCGATTCGTCTCGTCGATCGCCGCGTACAGTTGGGCGAAGGCCTTCATCGCACCCCTTCTTGAGCCTTTAGGACAAACGGATGATCGGGCTCCAGCCCCCAAACCTCGCGGTAGAACGAAGCGATAAACGCCTTTCGGTCGGAAATTTCGCCGATCGCCATCAGATGAAACGGTACGGGTTCGGTCTCCGGCCGGAGGGCACACTGGGTGTAAGTCGGGGTGATCGTCTCGCCCCCCCGACCTACCCACCAATCCATGGCTTCATGGGGATCGACTTCGCAAACGACCGGTAGTCCGGGCGCCTCTTGGCGGACCGCGGCTAAGAGCCGGGTAGCGATTCCCTTTCCGCGCCCTTCCGGCGCCACCGCGATGTGGATCACGAAGAGAACACCCGTCTCCTTGAGATGGGCGAACCGGACGAACCCGGTTACGAGCGGCTCGGACCAGATCAAGTAGCGGTACGGAACAGGCCAACGACCATCTGCCTCGGCGTATAGCTGCGCGTCCGGCTCCCGGGTTTCCGGCGAGAACTCTTCGTAAAAGATCTTTAGGAGCGCCGGGAAGCGCGGGTCGTTCGAACCTTTAATCTCGGAAATCATTCGGTTGCCTCCGTCTCTTCGGCTTCGCCCGCCGCGGCGTCGTCTTGTTCCCCTTCCCAGGCCGAAGCCACGGTTCGGGCCTCGAGACCCTGGTCCTCCAAGTACCGGGCGACAACGGCCGAATAGCCGTGGGTAACCCATACACTCTCCGCCCCCGTTTCGCCGATCGTGGTGAGCAGCGAAGGCCAGTCGATATGGTCGCTCAGCACGAATCCTCGATCCACCGCCCGCCGTCGCCGGGCACCCCGGATGGCCATCCAGCCCGAGAGGAATGCCGTGGAATGGTCACCGAACCGGCGGACCCAAGGTGTGCCGTTCGCGCTCGGCGGTGCGATGATGAGCGCCTGGGACCAGTCGTATCCTTTCTCCACGCTCCCGACCCGCAACGTTTCCGGTAGGGGGATGCCCGTTTGACGGTACGACTCCGTCATCTTCTCCACCGCTCCGTGCAAAAAGATCGGCCCGATCGACGGATCTACGCCCGCGAGCGCTCGCTGACTTTTGCCCAGGGCGTAACCCATAAGAATCGAAGCCTTTCCGATCGATTGGTTCTGACGCCACCAGGCATCGACCTGGTCGAAGATCTCCTTCTGCGGAGCCCAGCGGTAGATGGGCAGTCCAAAGGTCGACTCGGTGATAAACGTGTGGCATCTCACCGGCTCGAACGGGGTGCAGGTCGGATCGGCTTCCGTCTTGTAGTCTCCGGAGACGACGAACACCTGCCCCTGGTGCTCTACCCGCACCTGAGAGGAGCCCAAAATGTGCCCCGCCGGATGGAGGGAAACCCGCACGCCGTTGATGAGGATCGGTTCGCCGAACTCCACGGTTTCGATCGCCGCTTCGAACCCGACCCGGAACCGGAGCGGCAACTCGCCCTCTTTGCTGCTGAGGTACCGCTTCATGCCCCAGCGCGCATGGTCGGAGTGGGCATGGGTAATAACGGCCCGGTCCACCGCCTTCCAAGGGTCGATGTAAAAGTCTCCCGCCGGGCAGTAAAGGCCCCGGTCGGTCATGGTTAAAAGTTCGCGGGCCATAAGGCGTTGGGAAGTTCTACTTCCTTCGCGCCCATCCTGTTCTCGAAACAGGCCCTGCGGATAGGAACGCGTCGGGGAGTGCGTCGGTCCCACAGGTGAAATCCCATGGCATCCCGCGCCGCGCCCACCGCCCATCGTCGTGACTTCGAGTCGATCAAGAAGCTGCTCACGAAAACGTTCGAGAATTGGACGAACGATAATATTCCTCGCCTGTCCGCGGCCTTCAGCTTCTACGCGGTCCTGTCGCTGGCTCCCGTGCTCGTCTTGGTCGTCGTGGGAGCGGGCTACTTCTACGGTGAGGGGGCGGCCCGCGACCGGCTCCTCAGCGAAGTCGGTTCGGCGGTCGGTCCGCAAGGGCGTAGCTTGGTCGCCGAGTTGATCGATAACTCGAACAAGCCGGGAGCGAGCTTGGTCGCTACCCTCCTGTCGCTGATGGTCACGTTCTTCTCCGCGTCCAACCTGTTCATCGCCCTGCAAGAATCGATTAACGCGATCTGGGGCATTCAGCAGAAGGTGTCGCTGGTGAAGGGCCTCATTCTCACGCGCATTTCCGCCTTTCTGTCGGTGATGTTCTTTGGCCTTGTCGTCTTGGGTTGGCTGACGCTCGACTCGTGGCTTGGATGGCTTGCGCGGCATACGGCCGGCTTTCAGGGATGGCAGGCGGTGTCGTTCGTGGTCACCCTGCTGTTTCTCACCCTCGTTTTTGGCGTCGCTTTCAAACAGCTTCCGCGTGACCGCCTTCAGTGGTCCGACGTTTGGCCCGGCGCCTTCATCACAGCGCTCGGGTTCGGCATCAGCAAGCTCCTTCTGAGCTTTTATTTCGCCTACGCGAACGTCTCCGCCGCTTACGGCTCGGCGGGCGCACTGGTAGTGATCCTGCTCTGGATCTACTACTCCTCGCAGATTTTCTTCTTTGGCGTAGAGCTGACTTACACCTACGCGCACAACCGCGGATCGCTCATTGGAGAAGAGCGCAAAGGTATGACGTTCAGCTAAACGCCCTCACTCCCTGAGAGAGAGGCCCGGGTGAGGGTTCCGGCCTGAGGCCGTGTACACCTAGCAACGATTTCTAAGGTGTCATCCTGGGCGAAGCGAAGGGCCTCGATGTTGACGCGCGAGCATCGAGGCCCTTCGCTTCGCTCAGGGTGACACGGCGGCCTATACCCCTGACCGCGAGAACCCTCACCCACCCCTCTCCCTCGGGGAGAGGGCCCCGAGGTTAGGCCGCGAATTCGGCCATCGATGACCGCACGCGATGCTCCAGTACATCGGCAGCCCGCAAGGCTTCGTCGAGGACCCGATCCGGGGTCGGGGTCTTCCCTTTCTTCATGACGACGACCGCCGCCGCCGCGACTCCAAAGGCCGCAACGGCGAGGACGGTCCAAACGGCGTTGTTCTTCATATCCATTTCTACAAGTTCGGACGATTTTTGGTTCAAAAAGAGTGCGCGTCCTATGTTATGAGATGGGACCGGTAGACTCTTAAGTTCATGCTGGACAACCTTACGCGCCGACTCGGCGGAATCCTGGCCGGACTTGGCCGTAAAGGAAGGCTGACCGAAGACGACGTCAACGAGATGCTGCGCGAAGTTCGCGTTGCGCTCCTCGAAGCAGACGTTAACTTCAAGGTCGCGAAGGAGTTCATCGCACACGTCAAAGAGAAGGCGGTGGGCGAAGACGTCTACGCCTCCCTGACCGCGGATCAGACGATCATTAAGATCGTCCGCGACGAGCTGACCGAGATGCTCGGCAATGAGTCGATCCGGTTCGACTTCGGCAACCAGCCCCCCGCCGTCGTCCTTATGTGCGGCCTGCAAGGCTCCGGTAAGACGACCACCACCGCCAAACTCGCGAAGTGGCTCATCGCGCAGGGCAAGAAGCCGATGCTCGCAGCCTGCGACATCCAACGCCCCGCCGCCGTGAAGCAGCTCGAAGTGCTGGGCGAGCAGGTGGGCTGCCCCGTTTTCGCGAAACTAGACGGGACCAGCCCCGTGCAGATCGCCAAGGAAGCGCTGGACCGGGCGAAGTACATGATGAACGACGTGCTCATCGTGGACACCGCCGGGCGAACCGTCATCGACGGCCCTCTCATGGAGGAGCTGCGGCAGATCCACGAAGTGGTGAAGCCGAACGAGGTGTTCCTCGTTCTGGACTCCACTACGGGCCAGGAAGCGGTCTCCGTGGCGGAGGCGTTCCACGCGAAGGTCCCCGTTACGGGCGCGATCTTCACCAAGCTCGACGGCGACACGCGTGGCGGCGCCATCCTTTCCGTCCGGTCCGCCACCGGCGTTCCCGTCCGCTTCACGGGCGTGGGCGAGCAGGTGGACGCCCTCGAACCGTTCCATCCCGACCGCATGGCGCAGCGAATCATCGGATTCGGCGACGTCATGGGCATCATCGAAAAGGCGGAGCTCGCCTTCGAGGGTGAGGACGTCGAGGGGATGGACAAGCGCCTTCAAAAGGGCGACTTCGACTTCGATTTCATGCTCCAGCAGTTCCGCATGATGCGGAAGATGGGGCCGCTGAAGAACGTGATGAAGATGATCCCGGGGATGGCGACGCACATCCCCGAGGAGGCTTTGGACCAGGTTGACGACAAACAAGTCAACCGAATCGAAGCAATCATCCTCAGCATGACGACAAAAGAGCGTACGAATCCAGATATAATCAACGGTTCGCGCCGAAAGCGTATCGCCGCGGGCTCGGGGACGTCGGTCGAGGAAGTCAATCACCTCATCCGGCAACTCTACGAAATGCGGCGGACCATGA
Source organism: Vaucheria bursata (assembly GCA_032358265.1). Classification (NCBI taxonomy): domain Eukaryota; class Xanthophyceae; order Vaucheriales; family Vaucheriaceae; genus Vaucheria; species Vaucheria bursata. The sequence continues at coordinate 43,091 of JAULBW010024845.1, forward strand.
AGCAGCTCGGGCAGATGCAAAAGAAGATGCTCAAGCGCGGAAAGCGACGCTGAAGATTACGAGGAAGCAGACAAAAGAAGCATGGTTAAAATCCGACTCCGGAGAATTGGCGCCAAGGGCCGCCCCTTCTATCGCATCGTGGTTGCCGAGAGCAACGCCGGCCGCAATGGCGCCTTCGTGGAAACGATCGGCACCTACGACCCGGTCGCCCAGCCTAAGCGCCTCGAAGTGAACGAGGAGCGCGCGCTGCACTGGCTTCTCCAGGGCGCGCAGCCGACCGAGACGACCGCGTTCATCCTGAACAAGACGGGTGTTCTCGGCAAGTTCCTTGAGCAGCGCCCCAGCCAGAAGAAGAACTACGCGTTCCTCGACAAGCGCACCGCCGCCATCTCCGTGGCCGCGACGCCGGCCGAGGGTGCGGAGTCGGGCGAAACCGCGTAAACTGCGGATAAGCATATGAGCTACCGCCCGTTCGTCGAGACCCTGGTTAAGTCCGTCGTCGAAAACCCGGACCAGATCGAAATCACCGAAGAGACCGAAATGGGAGCCCGCACTTTCTACGTGCGCGTCGCCCCGGAAGACGTTGGCAAGGTGATCGGCAAAACGGGCCGCGTGGTGAGCGCGATCCGCTGCGTGGTGAGCGCTGTCGCGGCGAAGTCCCGCGAGAAGGCGTTCGTCAAGATCGTCACCGACTGATCTGCTCCTCGCTATCCGGTATAGGTCTTATAAGTCTTGTAGGACCTATACCTTTTTGGTTTTATGAGCTCCGAACCCACCCGCATCGGCCAAATCGTCGGAGCCCACGGCCTCAAGGGCCAAGTGAAGGTCCAGCCCCTCACCGATTTTTGGGAGGAGCGCTTCGCCAAAGGCGCCCGTCTTCGTCTTAAGGAAGACTGGGTAACGGTCGAAGGGTTTTCCATCCATAAGAACCGCCCTTTGCTCACGCTGAGCGGCGTGAACTCCATCGACGCCGCCGAGAAGCTTCAGTGGGAATACCTCGAAGCCATTCTCGAAGACCTCGAACTGGACGAGGACGAGTTCTTGACCGAAGACCTCATCGGTTGCTTGGTCGTCACCACCGACGGCCGCGAACTCGGCACCGTTGACGAGGTGCTGGCGATGCCCGCCCATGACGTTCTCGAAGTCGGCGAGATCCTGATCCCCGTTGTGAAAGAATTCATCAAGGAGATCGACCTGGACGCGGAACGGATCGTGGTCGAACTCATCCCCGGCATGCTCCCAGGCGAAGAGCCCGAAGTGGCGTAATCCCTTTGGGACTGCGCGAGCATGCTCGCGCTTTGTATTTGGCGCGGAGCGCCTACGGCGAAGCCGTGTAGCCGCGGCCTTGTGCCGCGCCAACCAAGCGAGGTTCCGGACGCGGGATAAACCCGCTACACGCGCTTTGCGCGTAGCGGCTCCGCCGCAAAGGCAAAGCGCGAGCACGCTCGCGCACTCCCAAAGGGATGAGACGTTACGGCGATCTTCCTCCGTTCGCTTAACAAAACTCGAAATTGCTAGGTTTTTAACCAAAACCTGCAGTAGAGTAGAAGAGTCCCACCGCCACTGCGACGGGACACGCTGCTGAGGAGACCTAAGCCGATGAGCGCAGTCGCAGTACCACCCACCAAGACCTTCGCCGGGCGGCCGCCCATCGTGCCGCCGATCATCACCAACTTCAATGGGGATTCAAACCCCGGAGAGGAGCCGTACCACAAGATTCTCATTGAGGACGTCCGACAGCTTTTGCGAAGCTGTCACCGCATCGGGATGGATCCCGCCCTGGACCCCGAAACCCACTTGCGCCTCGTTGAGCAGCGGAAGCGCATGCTCCAACGCGAGCTGGACGCCGAGCGGATGCTCATGCCGGAAATCGTGCCGCCCGCGCTGATGGCCGCCTTCCCCCAGGAGTACCACTGGGACGAAAGCGACGTCGTTCAGACCTACATCCGCTTGCTCAGCGAACTGGATTCTGCGGCGAATCGCATCAATACGGAGTTTTGCGCGAAAAACATGCCTCTTCCCACGTCTCAAGACTAGATGCAGGGGACGAACGAAGAAAAGGGGCCTCTTGACGCCCTTCGCGCCGAGTTGGAGCGACTGCGCCAGAAGCGCGCCGACACCAACGACCCGGACATCGTCTCCGCCCTCGATCTGCGCATCCGGCAGATCGAGGACGAGCTTCCCGCCGAAACCGCTTCCGCGTCAAAGCCCGTAGTGGAACCGGAACCCGAGGAAGAGGAGGCCCCGCCCCCTCCTCCCTCCCCCCAGCAGGCCGAGGAAGCCGAAAACCTGATCCGGCAGGCCCGCGTGGAGAAGATGCGGAACAACGCCCAAGCCTCCACCGACCTTCTTCGCCGCGCCGCCGAAATCGCCCCCGGCTCTCCCACCGTACTAGAAGCGCTCGGAGACGATCTCGCGGAGCGAAAGAAGATGCTTGAGGCAAAGCAGGCTTACGGGAAAGCGCGCGTCCTCAACCCGAAGAGCGTCGCCCTAGAGCGGAAATACGCCAGCGTCATCCTCGCCATCCAGATGGCGGGTTCGCTGGACGACCAAATGAAGCGAAACCTCAGCGATTCCGCGTTTCTCACGAGCGAAGATAAGGTCGCTAGCCTGCCGGTCGCCATCATGTGCTCCGCGCTCTGGCCGGGTCTAGGGCACGTGATCCTGGGCCAGACGGCCAAGGGAGCCGGCATCATGGCCGCCTGGTTCCTGTGCGCCATGTGGCTCCTCTCCATGTTCGGTGAAGTCGCGAAGCTGTTCGCTTTCGCGATGGGGGGCAGCCGCGAGCAGCCAAATCTCGTGATCCTCCTGCCGCTCCTCATCATGGCGGTGATCTACGTGGCCACGCTTTCGACCTTCAAAGCGGCCAGCCGGAACGCGACGCGGCAGATGCCCGATCGGCCGAAGCCGCCAGTAGATCTGCCGTTCGAATAGAGACATTCCCTATGGGAGTGCGGAGATTTATCTCCGCTTTGTATCCGGCTCGACTTGTCGAGCCGCTCACCGTAAACCGGTGAGGGAACAACGCTCGATAAATCGAGCTACGGAAAAGCGGTGATAAATCACCGCACTCCCATAAGGATCACATCTTTTCCAGCTTCGCTTGGGTCTCCTGCAACTGGCGCACGAGCGCCTGCTGGGTAGCCGTCGTCGTGAGGTCGCTGCGGGTGCGTTCGATGACGGCGCGGAGGGCGTCGCAGGTGCGGCGGAGGCCGCCAGTCATGGCGTCGCTGAAGTCGAAGGTGATCAGCTCTTCGTAGATCCCCTCCATCTGCTCCAGGATCGCCGCCGCGCGGTCCATGTTGCCGCGGCGCATCTCGTCCAGCGCAAAGCGGCGGACTTCGCTGGCGGCCTCGCCCATGCCGTTCAGGTAGCTCATCACCTGCGCGCCTAGCTCTTCGGCGCTCGGGTACGGACGGCCGTGGACGATGGCGAGCACCGCCGCCGCCTCCACCATCTCCTTCTCCGAATCGTGCAGATAGGCGGGGTTCAGCTCCGGAAAGGGCTTCAGGATGGCCCGGGCCTGCTGGGCGGTCGCCTTCGCCTCCTCCAGCAGCCGCTCCGCATCCTCAAACTGGTGGCGGTGCACATGCCGGATAGAGCGGGCCGCGAGCTGGCCCAGCTTGCGACACTGCGCCAGCGCGCCCTCGCGCGCCTCGTGCATTCCCTGCGCCCGCTCGCGCAGGCCGTTGGCGATCCCTTCCCAATTAGTCGACATATCCTCTCTGGCGAAGGCTCACCGCCCGCCGTTCGCCAATGATGACGTGATCGACCACCGGGATGTCCAGCATCTTTCCCGCTTGCACCAGCTCCTTTGTGATGGCGATGTCCTCCGGGCTTGGCTCAGGGTCTCCGCTCGGGTGGTTGTGGGCCACGATGACCGTACTCGCGCCGTCTCGAATTGCTTCCCGGAACACCTCGCGGAGGCCCACGATGCTCATCGTAAGCGTGCCTACATGAACGGTCGCCGTTCGCATGATGTGTCCTTTCGCATCGAGCAAGACCGCGACGAAGTGTTCGCGCATTTCGAAACGCAGCCAATCCAGGTGGATCATCGCGTCTTCAACCGACTCGATCTTGAGGAGGTCGCCTTTCAACGACAGATGACTCCGTCGACCAATCTCCATGAGCGCCTGAGCCCGCAGCACCTCGAAACCTTCAAGCCCGGTCATCGCGGTAAGGTCGCTTGCGGCGGCCACGGAGAGGCCGCGCAGCGACCCAAAGCGCTCCAGCGTTCGTCGGCTCGCCGCCTCCGCACCTTCGACATCCTCTTCGCGCCGGCTAAATCCCAGCGCCACTAAATCGGGGATCGAAGCGGCCCGCACGCCGCTGGAACGGACCCTGGAAACGATAGAAGAGGCACTCGCAGGCACGCCTCAGCGTACCGTCTGAACTAGTGGTGCAATTCATCTGCGGAACGGACCGGCGCCGTCGTCACCGAAAGGTCGTTCATGAAGAGATCGGAAGGCGGCGCTAAGGCCCGGCGGCGTCCATACACAACCCACTCGGCAACCGCAACGAGGCCGTAGAAGAGGCCCAGAAAGAACACGACCACGGCCAAGAGGGTGGTAACGGCCCCGATTCCAAACTGCACGTTATTGGGTGGAGTGCCGGGAGCCGGATGAGAGGATCCCATCATGAGGACGCCGCCCAGGAAAGACAGGGCAACGGAAGAAAACAGAAGCACGCAACCGAGCTTTCCCTTTACGACCGTCTTCATGTTGTAAGGATTATAAAGCGCTTTCCTTCGTAGGCTGCCTACGCCCCGTCAGCTCTTCGGCGCACCCACACATAGAGTCCGAGGAATGCTGCCGATACCGGCATGCTCCCGAAAAACATGTACGTGGACAACTCTGACCGCGGGGTCGGACGTCCCTGGGCATCAAGCGGTGTCGATCCCATCATTGAGATCGTTCCCATAAGACAAGTAAGGCCCGAACTTATCAGGAGAGCGCCGCATAAGGCCACCAGGCCAACGTGGCGCGGGCCGCACCCTCCGTCCTTTGGTTTAGCGACCCGTCTAGCCAGGATCCACATGAGTAGACCGATAAAGCCTAGGAAGGAGGTTCCCAGAACCGCCATCGCGACCCAAGGCATATTCTGCCCCGGGTCGCCGGTCAGCATCGCTGACAGACCGATTAGGAGAAGGATTAGCGAAGCGCCGGCTAAATGCTTAGGGCTCACGCCATCTTTAACGTGGTGAGCTCGCGCTTTGGTGCCCCGGGCGTGGGGGGATCAACCCACTTACCGTCCGCGCGCAGAAGCTCGATCAGCTCTTCCACGCCGCGCTCCTGGGGAATGCTCGTCTTCACGATGTCTCGCTTTCGGTACAGCGTGATCTTGCCGCCCGACGCGCCGACGTAGCCGTAGTCCGCGTCCGCCATTTCGCCGGGCCCATTGACGATGCAACCCATCACGGCGATGTCCAGGCCCACAAGGTGCTTCGTCGCCTCGCGCACCTGATGCAGCACGGTCGGGAGGTTGAACTTCGTCCGGCCACAGCTCGGGCAGGCGATGTACTCAACCTTCGTCTTGCGCAAGCCGAGGGCTTGGAGGATGTCGTAGCAGACCGGAATCTCGTTGATCGGGTCTTCACTCAGCGAGACCCGGATCGTGTCGCCGATCCCCTCCGCGAGCAGCGTCGCGATACCGGCGGTGGACTTGATGCGCGCATAGATGCCGTCGCCCGCCTCGGTCACGCCGAGGTGAAGCGGGTAGGCCATCCCTTCCGCCTCCATCTTCTGCACCATCAGCCGGTTCGCGGCGACCATGATCGGCACGCGGCTCGCCTTGAGCGAGATGTTGAGGTTCATGAAGCCGTGCGCTTCGCAGATGCGCAGGTACTCCATGGCGGACTCGACCATGCCGTCGGGGGTGTCGCCGTAGGTCACCAGCATCCGCTCGGAGAGCGAACCGTGGTTCACGCCGATGCGCATCGCGCGTCCGTGCTTCTTACAAGCCTCGACCACCGGCACGAAGCTCTCCTCGATCGCCTTTCGCTCGGCGATATGCTCTTCGATGGAATATTCGAGCTGATTGGTGTGCTTATGAAAAACGAAGAGGCCCGGATTCATCCGGACCTCGTCCACGTGCTTCGACGCCTCGATGGCGATCAAACTGCCCTGGTGGTGCACGTCGGCGGTAAGGGGCACGTATTGGTACCGCTCCGACACCTTTGCGCGGATCTCGCCCATGAGTTGGGCGTCGTTAAGACTGGGAGTGGTGACACGTACCATCTCGCAACCCGCCTCGTGGAGGGCGATGATCTGCTCCACGCAGGCATCGACATTGCGGGTCTCCTCCGTGATCATCGACTGAACCACCACGGGGTAGCCACCTCCGATCGTGACGGGGCCAACCTTACAGGGGGTGGTCTTGCGGCGAGGATACGTGATGTCCAGGTTCATCGGGCCTCTGCTCTCTTTACGAGCGCCGTGCATAGATTGTGTCTCAACGAGACACCCGGACCACGCCGTCCTCCCCAATCTTGACATCCACCGGCAGGAATTGGGGCACCAACCACGCCATCGTCCTTAGATGTTCGGTCACCTCAGAAGGCCGCCAAGCACTTGGGCTATGCGCGAGAATGGCGGGAATCACGAGTTGATCGGCAAGATGCTCGTCCACCGCCGAGCCGGTTTCCAGCCATTCCCGATAGGCATCCCCCGCCTCTTCGGAAACCCTTTCCATCGGTTTCCCTTTGGCCCCGAGGCCGACAAAACCAGCGAATCCGTTCTCGGCATGAACTCCGATAAAGGAGGCCGCGCCCGCTCCTTTTGAGGGTTTCCGGTTAATTCCTACCTGGGTCTGCGCCGGAAGGAAGGGCCAGAGCGCCCGGGCACCTCGATCACCCACGGCATCCGGGAGTTCGGCGGTTGCGATAGCCCCAATGGTTTTGCGGATGTCACCACGCTCGCTTAAGTCGATGCCTCGAAAGCCGTTTGGTAAGGAGAAGCGGAGGGTTACCTCGCCTCCACCCCGCGGAAAGAACCCCGCCGTCGGCCACTCGATCGTCGCTTGAAGGCCCATGCGAGCATAGGAGGGTAACACGACGTGCTCAAGGTAGTCCACCGAAGGGGCCATCGGGTTGTGAGTACCGCCCCTGACCGTTACTCGCGATTCACCACCCGCCACCGCGAGCGGGGCAATCAGAGTCTGCAACACGAGAGTCGCCGAGCCGGCGGTGCCGATGTCGAAGTGAAACTCGCCCGCATGGGGCTTCTTGGTGGGCTCGAAGCTCAGGTAGATCGAGCCGACCGCGTCGCCTTTGATACTGGCGCCGCAGATCTGCCCTGCCGCGCGAACCGCGGTCAGGTGCTGCGCCTGCAGCCCCGGCTTCGCCCGGTTCCCGCGCACGTTGTGAATCTCCACCGGCCGGCCGGTGATGGCAGCAAGGGCGACGGAGGTTCGGATGACTTGTCCCCCGCCTTCCCCATAGCTCCCATCGAGCGTCAGTAAATCGGACATGGCTCTATTCTCCCCTCCTGGGACCGCCTCTCTCCAGAGAGGCGGTCCCAGTGGATTAGGCGGGGGTGATCGTCAGCTTGCGGAAGGTCACCGGGCCGTGGTCTCCCTGGAGGAAGATCGGGCCGGGCTCGCCCTCGCGGCTGTCGAGCGCGCCGCCGGTGATGCCGGGGATCTCTTGGTTGTCGATCACCGTCTCGCCGTTCAGAACGACCGTGATGTAACGGCCGATCAGCGTGATCTGGACCGTGTTCCATTCGCCCGCCGGGCGCACCGCATTCCGCGTCGGGGCCAGGAAGCCGTAGATGGCACCGCTGTTGCCGACGCCGTGGGCGCCGCCCTCGTAATCGTCCACGATCTGGAACTCGTACCGGCCACGCAGGTAGATGCCGCTGTTGCTGTTGAGCGGATACTTGTACTCCGCTTCAAGCCGGAAGTCCGAGAACGTCTCCACGCTTACGAGATCCGAGCCGACGGCGCTGTTGATGAGAAGGTCGTCTTCCACCTTCCAGTTACTTTCCCAGTTCGGCGAACGCGGTTTCCAGTTCGAGAGATCTCCTTCGATAAGGCTCTTCGACTCTCCGAAGCTCGGCTCGCGGTGAGTCAGGGCCGGAGCGGGAACGCCCACCCACGTGCTGTCTCGCCCGTCGTCCAGGACGGTGGTTCCCACCAGGCGGCCGTCCTTCAGCTCGCCCTTAAACTCGAGTTCGGTCTCCCGGCTCTCGTACTGTCGCGGCAACGAGAAGATCACCTCGTTGCCCTTGACGGAGACTTGGGGAATGGGCCGGGCGCTGCCGACTCGGCCCACGAAGCGACCGGTTCCCTCCCCAATCTCCACCCAAGACGGAAAAGCCTCTTCGCCGGTCCCCACGACCAGGTCCCATCGTCCGTAGATCTCGCTCATATACGGGCGCAGAGCATACGGTAAGCCTCCCCCAAGGATCAACGGCGCGTCCGCCTTTTTGCGGTCAAACGTTGTCCGCTTTTTGGGAAGTCGCTCAGGTCCTTAACGCAACCTCAACGGGTCGATTTCGTAAAATCTTCGGTAAGCGCAATGTTCTTTCCGCGGGACGAGACAGGCAAATCGGAACCGACCCCCGCAGGGCTACTCCTGCTCTTATTAGGAGCAGGAACGTTCCTCGTCTTCGGCTATGCGTTGATCCGCCTCCTCGATCCCGGCCTTCCCTCGACCACTGGCGGTTACGCCAGCATTCTTGCGGTTACGCTCCTACAGGTTGGTAAGGGGGAAACCTGGAAAACGCGCTTGCTGTACTTGGCGTTCTTCTTGCTCAGCTACGGGTGGTGCGTCAGCCTTTCGCGGGTGATGATGGGCGGAAACATGGTCGTTTACGGTTGGGGTGCCTTGGTGATCTGCGTCACGTGCCTCCTGCCGTGGCTATGGATTGACCGAAGATCGGCCCAAAACGAGTCGGGAACGGTTTAGATCGGCGATGAAGAAACTTCCTGACGGCAACTGCGGGAAGGCCCTTACCTAATCACTCACGCATGGTCCGACGCAGAAGAATCGTCTTTATCTCGACCCTTGCCACCGCCACGGCGGTGATCGGTGTGGGCTATCTCCAGACTCGCTCAACATGGCGGACGGCTACAGAAGCCGAGGTTAGACAGGTCTTCGATCCCGCACTGCTCGTGGAGCAAAAGCCGGATCCCGCCGCGAGGGAGCGGTACGAGCGCATGATGAGGGCACTGCAACGCCTTCAACTCCCCACGGGCTATCTGTCCGAAAGGGCGCGCGCGATGCCCCGGTTTTTGGAGGACAAGAAAGCTCAGGTCGCAGAGATAGAGGCGATCCTCGCCGGGGGATTCTTGGCGCGCCCCGACGCGGCATGGAGGGAAAAGTCCATCTTGCCCTCAACGAGACTCACCCCCGCCATCAAGATCTTCGTCGAGGCGGCCCAACTCGAAGCGAACGCGGGCCGTACGGAGTCGGCCACGCGTCTCTTCCGCCTCGCCCTTGGACTCGCTTACGCCTTTACCGGTCACTGCGTGGAACTGACGGATGCGATGTTACGTGATCACTACGCGGGCATTGTCTTTAGGGTCCTCTATCCGAGTCTGGCCAAATTCAACGACTCCCAGCTTCGGCAAATCGCCGCTGCCATTCCAAATGCGGCAAGCGCGGACGAGGATTACCGGCGCGCGGTTCGAATGCAGTTCCAAGCCAAACTTCTCCCTGCGCTTCCCGATCCCCGGCTTCAGACTCGGGAAATGACGGACGACCCGGACGCGCCCTCCGATGACGCCTTGGGCAGCTACGATGCTCTCGCGACCGCTCGTTTCCTGAACGAGGCGCTCCGCACGACGATGGAGAACTGTTTAAGGAGGAGACACCAACAGTACGACGCTTACGTAAAGCGCGCGGCTTTTCTCCGCCTGACTCTTCCGACGGACCGAACCCCGAGCGCGAGGGGACTGTGGATCCCCGTCCGTCGTCTCCAGTACCGAATCCAAATGGCGCGCACCTCAAACTCGTTCGCTCGCCTTTCCCTGTTCCCTACCTTGGAGAGCCATGTCGTCTATATCGACGCCTCCTACAAGGGTCGCACCATGCGGGAGGCAAATCGCGCCCTCATCGCGCTGCACCGCTATCGGCTCCGCACCGGCGCCTCCGCCCCCTCTCTGAAAGCGCTTGTCGATCGCGAGCTGCTTCCGGCGGTCCCCGCGGACTACTGGAGCGCGGGGGAGCTTCGCTACGATTCCTACCGTCGGCGCCTTTGGAGCGCCGGCGAGGATGGTCTCGACAATGGAGGAGTTGATTTCCGCCTTGCCAGCCTCAGCGCCCCCGACTACATTTGGAGAACCCCTTAACAAAGCCTTCACCGTTGCTATGGCCCGAAGCCCTGCTCTTCTCTTTGGACTGCTCACCGCCGCCGGTATCGTCATCGGGCTGACCGTCCTCGTCCGGCCGCCGTGGCAGACCGCTTCAGAAGAGGAGGTCAAGGCCTGGCTCGATCCCATTTTTCTGGAAACGGATACTCCCGATCCGGCTGCGCAAGCAAGATTTGAAACCCTTCGAAGCGAATGGCAGGGACTACCGAAAGGTAAATCCTCAAATACCGTTCTTGAACGAGTTCCTTCGCCGCCTAAGGCAGCCTTCGCCGAGAAGCTTTGGCAATTGAGCCGCCTGGGGCGGGTGCAACGTCCGCCTCACGCGCCCTCTCCTTCGTGTGGAGAACTCGGCAGGGCTTCGGTAGGACTTGCCTACGACGGAGACCGACTGGCGAAAGCCGGAAATTCGGACATCGCCGGCCGGCGCTTCGCGGCCGCGCTTTGGATGGCCGATCAAAGCGCTATCACCGCCACCGATCTGTCCGATTACACCTCGGTGAGCGAAGCGGCAGTGAGAGGGTTCGATAAATACTTCTCCAGAGCCCTTCCCCGCTTGGCCGAAGTCGACCTATCGCGACTCGCCGCTCTCCTGCCTCCGGCCTCCCGTGAAGCTCCCCTCCTCCGAAGAGCCCTTCGCCTTCAACTTCAACAGGACCTCATCCCGCTCCTCCCCGATCCCTACGCATGGGCAAGGGTAAAAAGCCCTCACGATCCACCGGAAGAGACGCTCGATGCCGTCCTCATCGGAGAAATGACCGATAAGCTCCATCAAGGACGGGAAACCTACAACGCCGAGGTCACGGTCCGCAACTTCAATCGGGCGTTCGTGCCACTTTTGGAGAACGCCATGCGGATACCCAGCGACTACGACTTGAGCGGCGCCCAGTTCACCCGAGACCTCGCTCAGTTCATCCCCGTCTCCGGCGCGGCCGGTAAAACGGGCTTCGAGCGAACGAAGGCCGAGTTCCTGTACCGCCTCGCGCTTCGTCAAACTCGTAATTCTTACGGGGACCGCCTCCTGAACATCTGGGGCAACTTGCTCCCTTCGATTCAGGAGGGCTCAAATCAGACCATCACGATCCGCGAATCATTGCGAACTCGAATTGCCCTCCATCGGTACCAGAGGAAATTTGGCCGCCCCGCCCCGTCGCTCGATGTTCTTCTTCAAAAGAAACTGATTGCGACCCTTCCGATCGACGGATTCGCCGACGGACCGATGCGATACGATCCGGTCCGAAAACGCCTGTGGAGCGTCGGCCGCGACCTTCGGGACAACGGGGGCACCACCAAAGGTTTTGGCCAGTTATTCCAGGCCGACTATGTATGGGAGACACCCTAGCCCGAATGCTATTCCTTGATATGAGCCAGATCTGGCGAGAGATGGGTAGATCGTCAGGAGGGCTCCCATGAACCGAGGCTTACGAACGTTCGCGATCACTCTCGGCATCGGGACGCTGCTTTTCGGAGGCGGGTATTTTCTCTCGCGTCCCGTCTGGCGCACCGCAACGGAAGACGAGGTGCGCGCCCAACTCGATCCCTCGTTGCTCACGCCCGCGAGGGAGATTCCGGACGCGCAGGACCGGTACGCGCGCTTTCGCGCCCTCCTCGATCGGATCCCCCTGACCGGTCTTACCGAAGTGAGCGAGAGACGGTTAAAAACGAAGGTGCATAAGGCGGGGGCGTCGCACCTAAAATCGCTCGAGGACCTGCTCCGAGAGGGTCCTATTCAAGCTCCTTTGACCGTTCCGACCGGGGCAATGAACGAAGCGGTCGCCCGATCACGAAACCTCGTCCGAGAACTCGTGCAAGCCGCTTGTCAAGAAGCGGAGGCCGGCCGCCACGAGACGTCTGGACGCCTGCTGCACCTAGCCCTTCTTCTTCATAACCGGCTGAGCGAAAACGCGAGGACCATGACGGAATTTCTAAGCGGAGCCTCTCGTGTCGTTCTGATCTTCAACGGCTGGAGTTATGCCACCACGGGGCTCAGCGAGACTTGGCTGGCGCGTTTGGCGGCCGCAATGCCCCCTGCCGGTAAGGACGATCCGGTACTCCTTCGCGCGATGATCGACGACGTCCGCACGGTTTACGTGCCGATGATCGCCGATCCCTTCGGATGGAGCACACAGGACAATCCCGCTCAGCCAGGTCAGCTTCTGGGCATGGTGTTGCAGGAAGATCCTGAAGAGGTGAGCATCCGCGGCAACTTCGATGCCCTGGAGACGGCACGGGACCTGAATCGGTCTCTCTTGCCTTGGCGACTGAACACCGGACGGTTGCGACAGGATCAGGACTCGTCGGGCGATGCCCACCTTCGTGCGCTCGATCGTTCTCTTCCTGTCAGGACCCAGTGGGGAAAACGCGGAATCGGGCAGTGGCTGTCCGATTGGAAGCTAAGATGGGATAAGGCACGACTCCCCAACTCCTTCGGACGCCAATTGCTCGTAGGCGCATCGACGGGCTCGTTTCAACCTTGGTTCGACACATCGTTCCGAACCCGAGCATGCTGGGAAGGCATGCGAACGCGCCTTGCCCTCCTCCGTTACCGCCTCGCATCGGGGCATCCGGCTCCCGACCTGCAAGCGCTCGTCGATAGGAAACTGCTAACGACCCTCCCGTACGATTTCTTGGGTTCAGGACCGATGAATTACGACCCGACCCGAGCGGTGCTTTGGAGCGTGGGGACGAACGGTAAGGACGATGGAGGCACGGAAATGCCTGGGCTTCTTGGACTTAGCGATATCGTTTGGAGCACACCCAAGTAAGGCGGCCACTTCACTCATCCGCCGCCCATTCGGCCTGGAGGTTCTGCTCGATCCCCAATTGCTGAAGGATGCGGGCGACCACCGTGTCCGCAAGCTCCTCCAGCGAAGCGGGCCGGTGATACCAGGCTGGACATGCGGGCAAGATCGTCGCGCCGGCCTCGGCAAGGGTCGTCATATTGCGCAAGGTAATCACGCTCCATGGCATCTCGCGCGGGACGAGGATGAGCGGGCGGCGCTCTTTAAGACAGACTTCGGCAGACCGGCTCATCAGATCGTCGGAGATCCCGTGTGCGATCCGTCCGGCCGTACCCATGCTGCAGGGAACGATCACCATGCCGTCGTGGCGATAGCTTCCGCTCGCGGGAGGCGTAAAGTAATCCTTCGAGTCGAGTAGTCGCACCGAAGGAGCGTGTACCCCAAGCCACCTTTCGATATCGAAGTCAGCACGCCGCAACGGAATTCCCAACTCCGTATCCGCGACTTGAAACGCCTGCTCGCTCATGACCAGCAGCAGCTCCCGGTAGTGCCCGGCCGCCTGGCGTAAGAATCGCTGCGCATAAATCGCGCCGCTGGCGCCGGTCACGCCTACGACGAGCCTTCCGGTGGACATCGCTTTCAGTCTACTAAGTTGGCTATCGGGATCTGTTCGTTATAGAATCCGTCAGCGTCCTAGTGAGATGTTCACCCCAGACTCGCATACCGATTCCGAATTTCATGAGGAAATCCCGGGTGGTCATCCCGCTCCAGCGGGGATGCCTCGATACGCTCTGTACTATGCACAGGACTCGAACGGGGTTCCCGAAGGTGGTTCGGATCGGGATTTCGTCGACAGCACAACGTTTAACCGTACGATCAACTGGGCGGGGATCGAAGAGGCACTTCCGCTCTCGTTCGGGCATCGTCTCTATGAAGCTATGGGGTGCTTTCCCGCTTACGATTCGAAGACCTGGCCGGAAACTCAATATCAGGCGGTACTTGGCTCGACGGTGGATGCAGTCGACCTCGATGGAATCGCTTTAATCCGACATCTCGGTTTCCGAGTCCGAACCAATCCGGCGATCGTCGGCAAAACCCTCGATCAGATCGACCTCGACATTCCCCTTTTCTTTGTCGAGAGCACTGATCCCTCCCTTGTTACCTACGGTTACGATAAGCTCGGGAAATTCATCCGAATAACGCCACCGTTCTCCTAACGCTCCGCCGGGAGCGCCTGATGCAAAACGCATGGTTTGTTGCGGGGTCCGGAGCGGCCGCCCCGCCTAACGTCGCAGGCGTTGTAGCCTCAGCCCCTGCGGCTGAGCAGGCCGAAGGCCGCACAAACGGTACCAAGTGTGCGGGCTACCGCCCTGCTCAGCCGCAGGGGCTGAGGCTACAAATCGTTACGCGATTTACCCCCTGTCATCCACGATTGAGAGCGCAAGCTCATGAAGGCTCTCTGGAGAGAGGCGGTCCCAGGAAGGTTATAGATGGGCGAGAACGGCTTGTTCCTTCGCGCGATCGAGGCCGTGCCGAGGCGGACTCGCCGGGGGTTCGGCTTGGGACCAGGCCCGGGTGTCCCTCGCGGTTTCTTCCCAGCTTCGGAAGGTGAGACCTTCCGCGAGACCGCGTCGGTTAGAGACCTGGCACATCCCGTCGCCGCTTCCGTCCGGCGGCAGGATCAGCGGCAGCTCCGTCCAAAGGGAGACGCCCTGCGCTTCGAGAAACGCCGGTTCTATCCACACCAGCTCCGTTCCAAGATTGAGGGTATGGCACGCTTCGACCATGTCGCCAAGCGTCTTCGGCACCTCAGGACCGCACGCGTTGAACGTGCCGGGCACACCTCGCTCGGCCAGACCTAAGATAAACCTCCCGAGATCGCGCGCGTCGATCAACTGCATGGGCTGTTCCGGCCGACTCGGAACGAGCGCCCTCCCCCCTTCAGCGAGTCGATCTGCCCAGTAAGTGAAACGGTTCGTGGGATCATTCGGCCCCATCACAAGACCCGGCCGCACAATCGTGGCGCGGTCTCCATAGATCTCCCGCACGACCCTTTCGCAAGCCACCTTCAAAGGTCCGTAGGTCTGGCCAGTAACCTCCTCGACCTCCTCCTCGACTTCTTCATGAAGCCGAGAATCCTCATCCAGCGCGGGCATGGAGGGGTCCGCGTAGACGGAGATCGTCGAAACGAAGACGTACCGTCCCACCTTATCCCGGAGGGCTTCCGCCGACTGACGCACGATTCTAGGAACGTAACCACAGCAGTCGACGACTACGTCCCACGTGCGATCCCCCAACGCGTCGAGGCCGCCGTCGCGATCGGCGAGGATACGATCCGCCTCCGGGAAGAGCTCCGTTCCCCGTTGGCCTCGGTGCACCAGGGTGACCCGATGGCCATGGGCCAAAGCGGCCGCCACAAAGTGGCGGCCGACGAATACCGTGCCTCCGAGCACGAGAATGTTCATGGGGTGGGTTTACCCGTTACAGATCCACGACCAGCGATCGCCCCGCGTTCACACCGTCGGTGAAGAGGAGTTCGTCAGGATTCACCCCCTCGTCCACGCGAATCGCGTAACGGACGGTCATTCCCTTCTGAGGACCGATCGCATCGGCAGGCCGCTGGTCTGAGCTAGCCTGCATGACCGCGAACGTCGGCCGCACTTTCTTATCGTCCGCAAGGCGAATTTCCGGCACGAGCACTCCGCGGTCAACAGCGGTGGGATATGGGGTCTGATTGTTGAGGGTGACCGTCGCGATCAGCGCCCTTTGGCCAGGGCCGAGCGTAAAGTCCGGGGTCGAGCGATTCGACCACTCGATCCGGTTGATCGTAACGTCGAATCCGCTCAAGGGCGAACGCTTCCCAAGGGGTACTTCGAGCTCGTCTCGGATCGCGCCGTCGTTAGCGACAAAGGGATCTTTCAACGGCTTTACGAAGGAGTTGAGGTCGAAGCGCAGAGTGGCGCTTCCGCTTACATTGGCTTCCAATCTCGGATTTAGCTCGGCGGCAGGCAACTCGATTAAGACCGTCTCAGTGGCCGATCCCCCTGCTTTCAGAGTATTCGGACCGGAAGACGCATTCGAAGAGGACGTGGGCGAACTCGACCGTCCGTCCGCGGTGACGACGCGAAGGCTAACCAAACCCGGCGAATACGCCACCGAGTGTGATTCCTTATTCGTCAGCGTGTACTTCAGCACAAGCAGCTTCATCCCCCGCCGGGCGACCATATGACTGTCACGGGCGGAAAAGCGTAACGTGTACTGGGCGTCATCCAGACGGAAGGCAAACTTCGAAGCGCTTCCTACCTCGTACGTCGCCCCAGGGCGGGCAAGCATTCCGAGCCCTCTTCCATCACCCGCTTGAGTCGGGGAAAGTAAGACCAGCGCCGCCACGGGCGCAAGCATGAAAACCGACATATTGCTCCTCTCCTTAACAGCCGCACGCCCGGTTCCAACCGGAACCGATGACGCTCGGGAGGCCCTTTTAGGGTGCCTAACATGATGTTAACACTGTTAATTCGACGTGGGTGCAATGCAGGACGTTTGGGTACGAAACACCATTTTGCGCCCATTCCAAAACCGACCGGCGCTTCATTGGACACTGAGTTTGGCTCCGCTTATCTTGGCGAAACAGGAATGAAACCACCGCCTACGTCACGTCCCGGGGATGCCAGAAAGGGGGGTGAAACGCGGAAATCGGCAAGGAGAGGCCAAAAAACGGTATTCTGTCTCTGCAGTTTCGTCCGCGTGGAGGTGCAGAAGCCCCTTCTTGGACGTCTGAAAGGTACCTGTGGCAGAGAATCCCAATCTTTCCATCGTAAACGTCGACGATGAGCTCGGGCGCTCTTACGTCAACTACGCGATGTCGGTTATTATCGCGCGCGCCCTTCCGGACGTTCGCGATGGCCTTAAGCCCGTTCAACGCCGCATCTTGTACGCGATGCGCACGCTCAACACCACGCCGGACTCGAGCCACGTGAAGTGCGCGAAGATCTGCGGCACCACCTCGGGCGACTACCACCCTCACGGCGAGGCCGTCATTTATCCGACCCTCGTCCGCATGGCCCAGCACTGGTCCATGCGCTACCCGCTGATCGATGGCCAGGGCAACTTCGGCTCCGTCGATGGCGACTCCCCGGCGGCCATGCGCTATACCGAAGCGCGCCTGATGCCGCTCGCGATGGAGATGCTTGAAGATCTCGACCGCGAGACCGTCGAGTGGAAGCCGAACTACGCGCAGTCGACCAACGAGCCGTCCGTCCTTCCGGGACGCTTCCCGAACCTTTTATGCAACGGGTCGCAGGGCATCGCGGTCGGTATGGCCACCAACCTCCCGCCGCACAACCTCACCGAGGTTTGTAACGCGATCCTGCTCCGCCTGGAAAACCCGGAAGCGACCCTGGACGAGATCATGCAGGTCCTTCCCGGACCCGACTTCCCCACTTACGGCCTCATCATGGGCACGAAGGGGATTCGATCGGCTTACGAAACCGGCCGCGGCTCCATTGTCCTCCAGGGCAAGACCCATATCGAGCCGGGCGACAGCGGCAAGTCGGTGATCGTCATCACCGAGCTGCCCTACCAGGTGAACAAGGAGAACCTGGTGAAGGCGATCGCCCAGATTGCAAAGGACCGCAAGTTCGACGGCATTCTCAACGTCCAGGACTACTCCGATAAGCGCGGTATGCGCGTCGAGGTGGAAATCCGGCGCGACGTCAACCCGAACAAGGCGCTCAACTACCTGTTGAAGCATACGAATCTGCGCACCTCCTTCGGCGCGATCATGCTCAGCCTGGTGGACCTCGCCCCCCGCACTTCCCCGCTGCTCGTCCTGATCGATGAGTATCTGCGCCACCGCCGCGAAGTCATCGAGCGGCGCACCCGGTACGAGCTGTACCGCGCGCTGGAAGAGCTGCATATCAACGAGGGCTACCAGATCGCCCGCCGGTACCTGGACGAGATCATCGCCCTTATTCGGGCCAGCGAAGATGCGGGCGTCGCCCGCGTCGGACTCGTCCGAACGTTCGGCATGAGCCCCCTGCAAGCGCAGGCGGTCCTCAATATGCCGCTCCGCAACCTCACGCGGCTTAGCCAGCAGGATCTGGAAAACAAGTTCAAGGAATCCGCCCTTAAGGTCCAGAACCTGATGGACATCTTGAACGACCCCGCGCGGCTCATGAAGGTGATTCGCGAGGAGACGGTTGCCCTTCGCGATAAGCACGGCGACGAGCGGCGCACCAAGATCGTAGCCCGTGAGGCCGGCGACTTTTCCGCAGAGGACCTCATCCCCGAGGAGGAGGCGATCGTCTCCATCTCGCGCGACGGCTATATCAAGCGCGTCTCCATCGACGCTTACCGCCAGCAGAAGCGCGGCGGCAAGGGCGTGAACAACACGATGAAGGCGGAGGACGAACCGGCCCACCTCTTCCAGGTGAACACGCACCACACAATCCTGTTCTTCACGGATCGCGGCCGGGTGTACAAGCTGAAGGCATACGAAATCCCGGAGAGCGGTCGCTACGCCCGGGGCATGCCCGTCATCAACTACATCAACATCGTCGGCGGCGAGCGGGTCACCGCGACCGTCTCGGTGAAGGACCTCAACAACGAGGGCTTCCTCACCATGGTCACCCGGGGTACCGGTGTGAACGCGGCGGGCGAGAAGCGGCCGGCGGAGATCAAGCGCACCAAGCTGAGCGATTTCTCCAACATCCGCAACAACGGCCTCATCGCCTTCGACATCGAAGAGGGCGACGAGCTGGGCTGGGCGCTCCGAACGCGCGGCAACGACGACATCATCCTCATCACTCACGAGGGCCAGAGCATCCGCTTCACGGAGACGGAAGCGACCTCCCGTTCTCGCGCGGCGGGTGGCGTTCGCGCGATCTCCTTCAAGGAAGGCAACGTGGACGACCACGTGGTCTCGGCCGCCGTAGTCCTTGAGGACAGCACCCTCCTTGTGGTCAGCGAACATGGCTACGGCAAGCGAACGCCAATGTCGGACTACCGCGTCCAAGGTCGCGGCGGCACGGGCATCCTCACGATGAACTGCACGGATAAAACGGGCAAGATCGTAGGCGCCGAAGTGGTGGACGAGGACGACCGCCTCTTGGTCATGACGGTCAAGGGTAAGGGGATCCGCATGAAGATGAAGGAGATCCGAACCACAGGCCGCGTCGCCCAGGGGGTCAAGCTCGTTAACCTGGGATCGGGGGACGAGGTTAAATCGATCGCCCGCATCGTCAAGGTAACCGACGACGGCGACCTTGAGGGAGCCGGCGAGTCGGATATCAACTCCGGCGAAGAAGGCGTCATCGAAGACTAAACCCTTCACCGAGAACGCCGAAAGGCCCTTCGATTCCATCGAAGGGCCTTTCTGTTTTCTGAAGTGAAGTTCGCGCTCTTTACCAGCGAGCGCGGAAGCGCAGTCGGCGGATCTCGTCCTGGAGGTTGTCGATACGGCGCTCTTTCTCCCAACGGCTCATGCGGCGGTCGCGGCGGATGTTCCGAATCTGCGCTTCCAGTGCATTGATTCGGGCTTGGGTTGCGCGGCGCTCGTAGCGGTCGTCGCGGCCATCGCGATCCCGGTCGCGGCGCTGGTTATAGCGATCCCGGTCGTTCCCCCGATACCCATCCCGATCCCGGTCCCAGGACTGCGCGGATGCGAAGACTCCGGCCATGGCGATCGCGGCGGTGAGTAGTAGTTTCATGTCGTCTCTCCTTTCGCACCGTGCATTTCACGGTGACTTGAAGGGAAAAACGACGTACTTCACCTGAAGTTTTGCCGCGTCTTGTCCCCTATTCCGGGCGTAACGGCAAACGCGGAGAGACGTCTTTGCGCGCGGAATAGGGGACCTGCAGGCCGAGCAGGTCCTCCTTGAGCGGTCAGTCGATCACGCGAATCGAGGTGCCGATCTCTTCGACCGTGCCCGTCGCCTTCAGCGCTTCCAGCGCCTTGCGGAAGTTCTGCTCCCGGCACGGGTGGGTCAGGAACACGATCTCCCCGCGTCCTCCTTCCAGCGTCTTCATCTCCATGGCGGAAAGCGATACATCGAAGTTGCCGAACTCGGTGGCGATCATCCCGAGCACCTTCGGGCGGTCCTGGACGCGGATGCGGAGGTAGAACGCTGTGCGCAGATCTTCGATCGGAAGCACCGTGAGGGGGCTCTCGTCGTGAGGGATCGCGCTGCCGCTGCCGCCGCCTGCGATGTTGCGACCGACGTCGATGAGGTCGCCGATGACCGCGCTCGCGGTCGGGTCGGAACCCGCGCCACGGCCCGAGAACATAAGGTCACCCACGAAGTCGCCGTGGAGGTAAAGCGCGTTGTAGACGTCGCTCACATTCGAGATCGGATGGGTCTTAGGCACGAGGGTCGGGTGCACCCGGGCGAGGATCTTGTCGTCGCCTGCCGCGTCCACGATGCCGAGCAGCTTTATCCGGTATCCCAGCACGTCCGCGTACTTGATGTCCAACAGCGAGACGTCTCGAATTCCTTCGCGGTAAACGTCCTCTACCGGCACACGGCGGTGGAAGGCGATGCTCGCAAGGATCGCGATCTTATAGCGGGTGTCGAAGCCATCGACGTCGTTCGTGGGGTCCGCCTCCGCGTACCCCTTCGCCTGGGCCTCGCGCAGCACGTCGTCGAAGTCCGCCTCCTCCGTTTGCATCTTCGTGAGGATGTAGTTGGTCGTCCCGTTCAGGATTCCCATCATGCGGATGACGTCGTTCCCCGCGAGCTGGTGCTTCAGGGGCTGCACGAGGGGGATACCGCCACCGACTGCCGCTTCGTAGTGCAGGTCGAGCCCCTTTTCCTTCGCCAGCGCGATGAGGCGCGCGCCCTGCTTCGCGATCAGCTCTTTATTGGCGGTAACCACCGCTTTGCCTTGGTTGAGCGCCCGCTCCACTAGCTCAGCGGCCGGATCGACGCCCCCCATTAGCTCCAAAATCACATCGATCGAGGGATCGTCTACGATCGACTGAAGATCGGTCGTGAACATCTCGTCCGGCAGCGTCCGGGGCTTGGCGTTGTCCCGGATACCGATCTTGACGACCTCGGCCGAGAAGCCGATCTTCCGGGCGATCGACTCGCGGTTGTCCTGCATCATTCGGTACGCGCCCGACCCCACGGTGCCGAAACCAAGAATGCCGACGCGAACGGTGCGGGACGCGATGCTGCTGCTCACACGAGAATTATGATTCCCCGGTAACAGGAGAGGCCTGTTCTGGGGTGTATCAGACGGCCCTCTCAAGGAGAAATCCTCACAACCCCGCGAAATTCGCACCGTGGTCATCCGTCCTATCCAACATGTTCGTCGCCGTGGTCGTCAGCGCGCTGATCCTTCAAGAAACCGTTGACTACGAAACGAAGGCGAAAAGTCTCGACAAGATCCTCGCGGATCTCTCCACCCGCACCGGCGTCTCCCTCACCGCCCAACTGCCGATCAGTCGGGAAATCGTGGTCCTTAGGGTTCATGGCAAGTCGCTCTCCGAGGTGATAAGTCGGCTTGCCTCCGTCACTGATTCGGTCGCTGAGCGCACGCAGACGGGTTGGAAACTCACCGTGGACTCTAAGGCTCGTGAATCCGCTGCCCGGCGCCGGAAGAATCTTGCGGCGGCCCAAATCGCACAGGCCCAACGCGCCTTGCTGCTCCGGCTCGACACGGAGAAGCCGTTCAGCGCTCAGGCCACCATGGAACAAGTCAATCGTTGGGAAGCGCAATACGGCAGTACCGGCAGTGGGAAGGGTTTTGTCGAAGCCACCGATGCCATGCGGCGAAATGCGCCGGGAAACCGGTCTTTGCGTCGCATGGTCGCCGAACTTGATCCTGCCAAACTCGCGGAGATTCCACCGAACGGCTGTCTCACCTTTTCCGACACTCCGCGCCGGATGCAGTTGGCCATCCCATCGTCCGTGGCCCAGGCCGCCATTGCTCAGGCATCGAAGGAGCAAGCGGCTTGGAGTGAGACGTACCGAAGCGATGGAACCTACGAGAAGCGTGGCTTCCGCATGGGCGGCGATCCTCGGGCGGCGGCGGAACCGTTTGCGCCATCCGAGGCCCGATTGGTCGTGAAGGCGTTTCGCTCCAATGGAGCCGCGCTTAGATTCCAAGCCTATTTTCTGGATCATGAGGGGAACGGGCTGCTTGCCGCCTTTGTAAATCTCGATCGCGATCAGGCTCCCAAACCCGCTGCGCCGCCCCGCCCCGTTGTGGACATCCACGAGGAAGCGCTTGCGTTTTCTCCCGAAGCTATCGCCCATACCCTGTCTCTCCCGCTGCTTTGTCCAGCGATACCTCCGCGCTCGATATTGCCTAAGCTGCGTTCGGCTCTTCTCAACCCTGCCCAGAATGAGCCTCTGGGATACGCCGTCTCCGAGTTGTTGCTGGGAATGGCAAAGGCTCGTAACGTAGACCTTGTGGCGAATGTCCCTGACATCGCCCTGGAGTGGCTTCGCCTCTTCATGGATGCGGAAGGGAAATTTAAGTCTCACAAGTCGGCCTTGGTTTTGCCACATCTTTGGGGGGGCGAAACCGAATTGGGCGATGGGTGGCTGACGGTCTTTCCCGGGGAAGCTCAGATACGTGCAGGACGGGAGGACCTTGCCCGCCTTTTGAATGACCTTAACGCCGAGGGATGCATTCGACTCGATTCCTTCGCCACCTTCGTAGCCGCTTCGAGGCCGGCTCAGGATGAAACGCTTTTTCGGCACTTGGCCGAGGCTGTCGCGCCGGGGTCGGTGGCAGCCCTAGCGTCTTCGGCGACCGATTCCGTACGCCTCTACGGGCTGCTCGGCCCCAGTCTGCGCCGCGCGTTGCGCAACGGCGAAACGGTACGTATCGGAAATCTACCGGCTACGGCGCGCGCCCTTTTGGAAACGATGATGTTCCGTCAAAACGAGCACCGCCTTACCTCCCTTCTCGACTCCCCACCCGGACGCAATCCGCAGGTCGTTCGGCTCGCGGACGCTACGGAATGGCTGCCGGATGGCATTTCTCCCCAGACGAAGATCGCAATGCAGTTTGAGGGGCGAGAGGCACTTCTCACGGAAACCGGCAACCGTGAAGAACCACCGCGGCCAATGCCGTTGGCAGCGGTCGCCCTCCATCGATTGGCGCGGGAGTGGGAAGATTACCGAGCCCGCGACCCGTTGCCGGAACGCACGATCGCTCGTGTCCGCCCCGGTAGGATGGACGTCATGACGCTTCGATGGGTGTTTACACCGTCGATTCTCTGGGATCAGACGCTAACGGACAATGCGTTCGACGTCCGGAAACCCGCGATCGAAATGTCGGCGCTCAGTCCCGACCTGCTCCGACGCCTTAAAGCGCTTTCGGAGGAGATCCGGGCGACCGAGCCCCCCTAAACGTCAACCGATCAGGATCAGCGTATCGCCTGGCTGTACGAGCTGTCCCGAGGAGGCGGTGACCTTCAACACGGTGCCGCTCACGGGGGCCGGAATCTCGTTGAAGACCTTCATCGCCTCGATGAGGCCGATCACCTGTCCAGCGGTCACCGATTCGCCCTCCTTCACGAAAGGCGGGGCGCTCGGGCTGGGCGAGCCGTAGAAAATTCCCGTCATGGGACTCGTGACGGGAGTTCCCTTCGGTGCCTCAACCACCGGTTCGGCGGGAGGCGCGTAGGTCGGCTCCGCCTCGGGAGCATCAACGACCTCGACGGTGCCCGCGGCCGCGACCGGACGGGCCGCACGACGTCGGAACGCCACGGTCCCTTCGGGAGTTTCAAGGCGAGCCTCGGCCAACCGAAACTCCTGCATCAAATCCGCCAGCGCCGTGATCTTCTCCCGAACGTCCATGAAGAACGAATTATGGCGCATCCGAGAGCGCCGCAAACGTGCCCTTCAGGGTCACCGCCGTAATCCCCTCGTACTCGATACGGGCTTCTACCTCGATCCGAGCCCGGCCCCGCCGATGGTAGGCGGTCAAGAACCGATCCAAAGCCTCTCCCTCCGGGAGTCGGGCGATGGCCAGGAAGTCTCCCTCTATGGCCTTCAGATACTCCGTCGTTTGGTGCGTAATCACTAACCGGGCACTGTCCCCCAACCGCACCCGCAGAGCACTCCAAGCCGCCAAGGTGGCGACCGACGCAAGACTGCCGCCGAACGCCGTCCCGCGATGATTGACATTCGCCTCCAGCGGAGCGCGCAGCCAAATTTCCGGATCGGTCTTCTGCACGTGCACGCCCATGGCGGCGGAAATCGGGATGTGCTCGCGGAGATATGCCTCCAGTTCCATAGCGGTCATGCCTTCAGCATGGCGCGTCCCCCTTTCCAATGACACGAGAGGAGCGACTGGCACAAGGACGGCGAAGGCCTCAAATTAAAGCAAAGGAAGAGCCGATGCCGGATTACCACCTCCCCCGATTTCCCGCCACGGGCACGTTTCACGACCAGCTTCTCGATCTCGTTCGGTATTCCGCAACGCCTCGCACCCAGCAGGCGACCTCCGGGCGATTTCGTGTGAACGCCCGATCGGTCGATGTTTTCCTGAATCCCGGATGGCGGCCCACCGCCAAGGGGCAGGACGATCGATACCGCACGATGGATGTCGGACGGGCGCTTTACAACCTCGAGATCGCGATGCGCGGCTTCCTGTTGGATCCCCAAGTCGAGCTGATGCCGGATCCGACGGACCCAAGCTGGGTTGCCCGCGTTTGGGTCCTTGGCGCGGCCATCCCGTCTGGCCAGGATGCGGAGGCCATTTCCGAGCGTCCTTGGCTTATGACGGAGCCGACCTCCGTACGCGCGCTTCCCGTCGATCCGGAGCTAGTCCGCGCCCTGAGCCGCGAGGCGTGTGCAAGCGGTGCAATGCTCACTCCCATCGATTTCGGCCCACCCCGCGACTTTCTCGCCGCGACGCTTCGCGAAGGCGAAGTCCGCGCGGCCCGCGACCAGTCCCGCGCTTGCTGGCGGGAGCACGAAGGCGTTCTCGAGAGCCTCCTTAATTGGGCGCGCGCGCTGGGCACCCGGTCAACGGTTCCCCATCCGGTGGCGAACGCTCCGGTCGTGGTCGCTCTCGGAACTCACGACGACGATATCCGCGCCCGCGTGCGCGCCGGCGTCGCCCTCCAACGGGTCCGCGCCCTTGCCCAATCTTTCGGCCTCGCTTTGGAATCGCATGACGTCGCCCTCGCCGACCGCGAACTCCGCCACGAAATCAGCGAAGAGATCGGTCTCCGCATGCACGTCCAGTCGGTTCTCCACGTCGGGCTTCCCCGGCGATGACTCGACACCGGGACCTCCTTTTTCCGGAGAGCGTCCATGAGCTTGGCCGCTCTTGGGAGAGAGGCGGTCCAGGTTTTAGATTCTCGTGGCTTCGGCCGCCTCGATGAGGGTGCTGAAGGAGGTCTTGTCCAGTCTTCCGAGGAATCGGCCTGCGGCGCGAAACTCGACTTCCGTCCGCATGCCGCGGATCTCCACGTCTCCTTCCGAAGCCACCTTCCCGTTACAGATCCTTCGGCGTTCGTCGGGCTTGAGGCGAACGCGGGCGATCCGCTCACCGCCCTCCATCAGGTTGAGCCACCATCCGCCCGAAAGAGCCGCTTCGGCCCGAACCCATCTGCCCTCCCCGAGATCCCGCACCAAGCCAACTTCCACTTCCCCTCCGTCATATCATGTACTTGACACTATTGGGAAGTCGTGTTTTTTGATCCGTCACGCCTTTAGGCGACCCCAGAATACGGGCTGTCAACGGGTCCTAAGTCTCCGATAGTATTCATACGATGTCGACTTCAGGACCCGCCGAGGAACACCTCCGGACCTTCGCCCTTGACCAGGCCAGCATGATTGCTCACCATCTTCAAGGGCGGGCTGTGGACTACACTTTTGTCGCACGGCACGCGCGTACCCTCCTCGAACTTGCGGAGGATGCGCAGGAATGTCGAAATCGGTCGGCCGGCACTCCGAAACGCTGATGGAGCGGGAGGGGAGCTAGTCTGCGCTCGCAAAGGCGACACGGTTTCTGCCCGCACGCTTTGCATCGTAGAGGGCCGCATCCGCCGCTTCGACCAGCGCTTCCGCCGTTCCGAACCGCTCGCTGAACTCCGCACCGCCGACACTGATCGTGATCGGTTTTCGCTCCCACGTGTGCTCCTCCACCGCTTGACGGAGTCGCTCGGCGAGTGCCTGAGCGGCTTCGCGGGTGGTCTGCGGCAGTACGACCGCAAATTCTTCCCCACCGTAGCGGGCCACAAGGTCGGTTTTACGAACGCCTTCCCGTAGAATCGCGGCCAAGTCGCGTAACACCTCGTCTCCCGCCGGATGGCCGTAAGCGTCGTTGTATTGCTTGAAGAAGTCGACGTCGATCATCAGGACGCCGAGGGGCGGGCCATAGCGCTCGGTTCGTGCAATCTCTTCGGCCAAGCGCTCTCGGAAATGCCGGTGATTTCGAAGGCCGGTCAAACCGTCGGTGGTGGCCAGATCGCTGAGGCGGACATTCGCCGCTTCCAAGTCACGTGACCGCGCCGCCAACTCGGCATGGGCCTCGTTTAGAAGCCGCATCTGCTGCTCCAGTTGCGCTTCGTAAGCACGTTGGGGCGTGACGTCCATTGCGAAGACGTAATGGCCGGCGATCTCACCTTCCATGAACCGCGGCATCAGCACGAGGTTGAGGAACAGCGGCATATGATCGGGGCGGTCGCCCCGGATCTCCGTTTCTACCCGCTCGTCGCGAAGCGTCTGGGAAATCAATGCGGTGAGCCGATGCCGATCCTCCGGGCGAACGATCGTCTCCCAGGGCTGTCCAACCAGCTCTCGGGCCGACCGTCCCAGCATCGAGGCGAAAGTCGAGTTCACAAAGTCGATGCGCCCGTTCGCATCGGCGGTCGCGATTCCGTCCAGTGCGTTTTCGAGCACGCGCGTGTGCTCTCGCATCGTCTGCTCCGCCCGTTTCTGATCGCTGACGTCACGCGCGGTGACGGCCACGCCGTCACCCAGGGGCACCACCTGCTGGCGCAGCCACAACGCGCCCTCCTTTTGGACGATCGCGAACTCTTCCTCAAACGGAAGCCTCGTCTGAACGACCCGGGCGTACTTCGCCACGATATCCTGGCCCCAATCTTTCGAGAGAACACTACCGATGGGGCGTCCAACGGAATCCCACCGCGATCGTCCTAACAACCGTTCGGCATTGCCATTCAGTTCGATGACCGAGAAGTCCACGATCTGTCCCTGATCGTCGTGAACGGCCTCCAACGCTACGAAAGCATCGAATCCGGCCTCAAGCGCGGTTCTCAACCGCTCGTGGTTTTCGGAGACCTTCCGTTGCGACTTCCGCACTTCGGTAACGTCGAATCCCACGACTCCGACGTACGGCTCGTCGTCGTCCCCTCGGAACGGGGTCGCAACGATGCTCCATTCGCGCTCCTTGAAGGTTACATAGAGACGAACCGCCCCGGCCGCGGCCCGGACGCGATCTTGAATCGTCGAGAAAATGGCGAGCGGGGGACTTCCTCCATCGATCACTTCGGCGGCGAGGGGATTGTGAAGCACCATCTCCGTACGCGCGTCGAGCACGAAGAAGAGGGCCGGGACTGCGTCGACGAACGCGGGCAAAAGCCCGGAGTTACGCAACCCCTCCCACGCTTTCCGATCGCCAGCCATTCGCATCGCCAATCATAAGGCGCGTGCCGGCGTTTTACAATCCGGTCGTCGCGCTTCCCGTCTTATCCGTATCGGTCCGTCCGGGATTGTCCATTATCCCAGGCAAAGGAGTGTTCGGAAGGTTGGGCGGCAAGTTTCCCTTACCGGTTCCGGTCCGAATCACCTTTCGGAAGGTTCCACCATACTGCGCGAAGAACGCTTCGTCAAAGGTGGCGAGAAGAGGACGAATCTCTTTTAGGTCTCCTTTCTCACGTCCGGAGGCCATGACGAGGGCGCGGATCGCGGCGGGATCCAGTTTCCGCACCTCGAATTCGCGGGTCCGACCGTTCCGGGCCTGCACTTCGATCTTCCCTTGCTCAGTGCTCCAAACTTCCGTTTGCGCCCCGTTGCCGCGGCTCAGCGGAAAGGCGACGCGGAGCGCTTCGCCGGCGGTACGGGTCTCGAGATCGGATTCAAGGCGTGTCATCAACGCTTCGAGGCGGTCCCACTTCGCCAGGGCAGGCTTCAAGTCGGGAAGGTCTTTGTAATCCTCTTGCTCTTCAAGCCACTCGCGCATGCCTTTGAAGTCGTAGTTTCTCGCAAAACGCCGGGCAGCCCGTTGGTAACCGGGATCGCGTTCGAGCGAGACGACCGTGGGACGCCCTTCTGTCTCCACATTCTGCTCTTCGGCCGCGCCACCCGTGACCGTTGTCTTAGGCGTTGCGGGACGGATCAGTGGCTTCGCCTCAGCTACGGCGGACTTGGCGGAGGTATCCGTAACGGCCGGCTGCGAGGGTGGCTTGGTCGAGGGCGCGGAGCGAGTGGGAGACGGGCCCGAGACATGGGGAGATTCGCGCTTGGGAAGCGTCACCCGGGTGAACGAGGGCTTTTCCGGCTTCCGGTCCCGGTTCACGAAAATCGCGGATGGCACGACCGTCGGCTTCATCGCCTGCACCGCCGCAAAGGCGAGGATCGTACAGCCCAAAAAGACGAGCGCACCTGCCAAAGCGTAGTTGCTGCGCGGGCGGACCGGTCCCTTCGGAGGGATCCGCTGGCCGCGGGGCGCGTTACTGGGCGCAATCTCGAAGACGTTGACCGGTTCCACCAAATTCTTGAGGTGACGCTCTCCCAGGAACTTCGCCTGCACGGGCAAGCGGCTCTTGACGATGTCGTAAATCGTTTGGGAAAGGCAGATTCCCCCGGGGGAGGCTTCGGCCTCCAGCCGCGCGGCAAGATTCACGCCGTCGCCATGAGCATCGTGCTCCTCCATCACCACATCCGAAAGGTGCACGCCCATCCGGTGCTGGAGCGAGCCCGAAGGACGATCTCCGAACCGGCGTTGGATCTCCAGTGCGGCATCCACCGCTTGGGCCGCACTATCGAAGACCATCAGCAGGCCATCGCCCATCGTCTTCAAGACCCGTCCGGAATGCGCTTCGGCAACCTGGCGCATCGTGTCAAAGTCGGCCTGCATCTCCCGAAGCGCGAACTCCTCGTCTTGCTGCACGCGCGTGCTGAACGCGACCGCGTCCGTAAACACCAGTGCCGTCAAAACCCTCTGTCCGTTCATCTTTGCCGCCCTCTCCGCCACGAGGCAGTAACGATCTTCGGACGGACTATGTCACCGGACTAGGTCCGAAGTCCATCGAGTGCGCCGATTCGTTGGCAATTACGGGCGGATCACATCTCGCTCCTGATCGCGAATTTCACGCAGTAGAGCCCGAACTCCGTTAGCAACCGTCTTGTCTCTGTGGTGAGCAAGCGCTTCGAGGCGTTTGCGTCCGCCGGGTACATCATAAAGTCTCGCCAAAACTTGGAAGCGCTCGTCGGGCACCATTTTCTCAAGTCGGGGGAGTGCGAGTTTAAGCGCCATTTCGTCATCGTGCGCCGCCAGCGCCCAAAAGGCGACCACCCGGACCGCGCCGGAAGGATCTTCCACCATCCGTTTCTTCAGCTCCGAAACGGAAAGCAACGCCGACATCGCCGATGTAGCAGGAACCCGGATCGCAGTTCGAGGATGGTCCAGCAAAGGCCGAAGCACCGATTCGAAATTCCGCGTGATCTCCAATTGGTAAAGAAGATCTATTAAACGCCCGCGACAGTTCGCTTTCGGGTCGGCCAGATACGCTCGGGAGGCGACGATGAAGTCGGCGCGCGATCGATTCCAAAGAAATTTCAGTGCCGGTTCGGGACCTCCTCCCATACCGAATCCACAGCCGCCTGGCACATCCTCTGGTCCGTAATCGACGTCTTCCCCTAAGCCTTCGATGAGATTCCGCAGGTAAGTCTGTCGCTCCGCATAGGGAACGTAGAGCGCGGAAAGTGTGTCTTCGGCGTAATTCGCCAAGGCGAAAAGCTCGCTCGCTCCAGATCGGTCACTCAAATCGGATACCGCGTCGGCCCGTGTCGATTGCGCTTCGTCCCTTACGTCGCCGGGGAGCACGATGTCCGGTTGATAACGGGTTCGAATACCGCGAATCGCCTCTAGAGCCGCCTGCCGATGCGCCCGGTTTTCCACGAACGCTTCACGTACGAGCTCCGGGTACGCCTCAGCTAGTCCAAATAGCTGCGCTCGCCGAATTGCCTCTCGCCGGCTTTCCGGAAGGTGGTTCGCAAATAAGGGCTTCGTTTGTTTCCAGACCGCCTCGCGCACCATCCGAGAAGCGGGATCGACCGAGATCGGATTGCACACCGTTGCGAACGCAGCTAACCAGATCAAAGCCACACCATTCATTATCGTCCCATTCCGGAAGTGCGTGAAACGGCATTCTCGGAACCGCCTTTCTGAAGGGAGACCTGGTGTGTCCCTTTCACTTGACACCCGACTTTGCCGATCGGGGATGCACACCCTCTATAGAAACCCACCGAGTCGAAAGGCCTAGATTGAACCCTTTCCGCCTCGAGAGGCACCTATAGACATGATTGCGGTCGCATTACTCGCCCTCGCTCCGACGCTCGCCTTCGATGTTCAAGGCTCGATTTCGGATTTCAAGCTTCTGCCGGATGGATCCATCCGCGCCCTCGTCACGAATCCTCAGAAGCCCGCCCGGGGCTATGACAAGGCGTTCGTGCGCATCGGTAAGGGGACACCCGTAGTAGATCTCAGGGGAGCCGAAGCTCGGGGGCTCCTTCGGGATGGAACCATCGTCGGCGTCACCTTCACGGGCCCGGTCATGAAGAGCTACCCGGCTCAGGCCACCGCAAAGCGGGTGGTGGTGCTTAAAGAGAATTTCTACGCCACCGGTAAGATCAGCCACCTCGCCCGCACCCCCCACGGCATTCGCTTTACCGTTTTGGATGCGAGCAACCAGCCTTATGCGGTCGCCACCGTAATGCCGAATACGAAGATTTGGCGGGACCACAACGGGAAACGCGTACCGGCGAAGGCATCGGATTTGCGGAATGGGCAGAGAGTCTCGATGGACTACCAGGGAGCGGTGGCGCTGAGCATGCCACCGCAGGGCGGCGCGGGTGTGATCGTTATTCGGTAAGTCGACGGATACCCAGCGTCACGAGGGAAGAAACGGTTACTTCCCTCTTCGCTCCGGAGTTTCAAGAAGCAAGTTCTGCACGCGTTTCACCTCATCGAGGTGGGGGTAGCCGCGCCTCTGAAGTATCTCCCGCAGAATTGGGATCGCATGCTGGAGCTTACGCGCTTCCACCGACCTCAACGCGCTTGAGACCACCTGATAGTCCTTATCCAAGAGGGCGGTCAAAATCGCGGCGTCGGTATCCTCCCCGGTCAACTCGTCCATGCCGCTGATCGCGATCCATCGCGCTTGGGGGTCGACGGAGCGGGCGGTGTCGAGCAAAAGCTTACGTGCCAAGCGGGAATCGAGAGGCTTCAACAACGAAGGCACGAAATACCAATTGGTTCCTTTCGAACGCCAATGGGCGTGAAGGGGTTCGATCGATTCCTTCGTCGCTTGGGTCTCAAGCCCCTCACGCACGAAGTCCCAGTTCGGATGCCGGGCGAAGACCCTAAGATATGCGCGCTCTAATGCCGGCGACTTATCCCCTAAACGCCCGAGGGAGAAATGCGCGGCTTCCGCCACGATTTGATAGGGGTCCGCGAGCAACCGGGTCAAGGTTGGGACGGACCGAACGCGTTCCACCGATTTCAGAACGCTTGCTACCGAATAACGGACCTCCGGGTCGCGATCGTTTGCCAGTGCCGTCACCCTCTTCCACCAAGTCTCGACGGGATACTCGGCCAGCGCCCAAACGGCGCTGGCCCGAAGAGACGGGTTAGAGGCACGCGTAAATCGCATCGCCGTCTCGCGGTCTTTAGGGTGCTTCAGTTCGGCGAGTGCTTTCAGGATGGTGCCCCGATTCTCGAAACGAGGATCTGCCACGAGTTCTCGTGCGGCTTCCAAACAATGAGAAACGATATATCGGTTCGCTTCTCCCCATTCGCGGCCGTTTCCGCATACGGTGGGCAAGCTTTCCTCCCACGTCCAGCGAACGGGAATATCGCCACTCGTGTCATCGAAACGCTTCCGCAGAAACTCCCGCGCCGTCTCATGGCGAGTATCGGCGATGACTTCGACAACCTCTCCGAGATCTTCCGCGGAAGCAAGCAAGCCTCGATGCGGGCGGGTGGCCTCGACCTCCGTTTGCAAAGCCTTGAGTTCGGCTTGAAGGTCCCTCTTGGAAAGGGATTGCGTTTCTGTAAACCGCCTTTCAAGCCTCTCCATCCAAGCCTGGATCTCCCTTACCCCCTCCTGCCGAACCTGATAATCCCGACTGGTCGTCTTGGCCACGGCATCGTCCAGCGCCTTATCCGCCGACGCACTGCCCGCCATCGCGAATAAACCGACCGTCGCCGCAAGCCACCTCTTCATTGCCACCCCGATCATACGCCACCTCCGAAGCGAGGGGACGACGCCCGTGGGTCCGGTAATCTGTCCCTCGCATGGAGCCGATTCCCAGCAACGTCAACGTAGACGACGCCGAGCACCGCGCCAATCGGGCCGCGATGGATGCCGTCATGGCCGATTTCCGCGCCCGCACCCAGCGAGCCCTTGAGGGTGGCGGAGCCGAGGCGGTGGCACGTCACAAAAAGCGGGGCAAGCTGCTCGCCCGCGAGCGCATCGACGGCCTGCTTGATGAGGGCTCTCCGTTCCTCGAATTCTCCACCCTCGCCGCCACCGGCATGTATAACGACGAAGCGCCCGGCGCGGGTGTCGTCACCGGTATCGGCCGGGTCCATGGGCGCGAGGTGATGGTCGTTGCGAACGATGCCACCGTAAAGGGCGGCACCTACTTCCCCATCACGGTCAAAAAACACCTGCGGGCCCAAGAAGTCGCGCTGGAGAACCGCCTTCCCTGCGTCTATCTCGTCGACTCGGGCGGGGCTTTCCTGCCCCTCCAAAGCGAGGTCTTCCCCGACCGCGACCACTTCGGCCGGATCTTCTACAACCAGGCCCAGATGTCGGCCCAGGGGATCCCGCAGATTGCGGCCGTCATGGGCTCCTGCACCGCGGGCGGCGCCTACGTCCCCGCGATGAGCGACGAGACGGTGATCGTCAAGGACCAGGGCACGATCTTCCTCGGCGGCCCTCCGCTCGTCAAGGCCGCAACGGGCGAGGAAGTCTCCGCCGAGGACCTCGGCGGCGCGGACGTCCACACTCGTCTCTCCGGCGTCGCCGACCACCTCGCGGAGGACGACCACCACGCGCTGGAGATCGTAAGAAACATTCTTGAGAGTGGCACCGGCTTCCAGCCCGTGGGTCGTCAGGGGCATCCTGCCCCTGCTCCTCCGGAAGACCCCCGTTTCCCGACCGAAGACCTCTACTCGCTCATCCCCACGGACCCCAAGAAGCCCCTGGCGATGCGCGAGCTTCTCGCCCGGGTCCTCGACGGCAGCCGCCTTCACGAATTTAAGGCCCGCTACGGCACCACCCTCATCTGCGGCTTTGCCCGGATCTTCGGCCACCCGGTCGGCATTCTTGCCAACGACGGGATCCTCTTCTCCGAATCCTCATTGAAAGGCGCCCACTTCATCGAGCTCTGCTGCCAGCGCGGCATTCCCCTCGTCTTCTTCCAGAACATCACTGGCTTCATGGTTGGCCGCAAGGTGGAGAACGAAGGGATCGCACGAAACGGCGCGAAGTTGGTGACGGCGGTCAGCACCGCCAACGTCCCCAAGTTTACGGTCATCGTCGGCGGCTCCTACGGCGCCGGCAACTATGGCATGTGCGGCCGCGCCTACCAGCCCCGCCAACTCTGGATGTGGCCCAACGCCCGCATTTCGGTAATGGGCGGTGAGCAGGCTTCGAACGTGCTGCTTACGGTGAAGATGGACCAGTTGGCGGCAAAGGGCCAGCCCGCGATGACGCCCGAAGAACAGGACGCCTTCCGCGCACCGACTTTGGCGAAATACGCGGACGAGTCGAGCGCCTACTTCTCGACCGCGCGGCTCTGGGACGACGGAATTATCGATCCTGTCGATACGCGGCGGGTGCTGGCGCTCGGTGTCGAGGCGGCGCAGAACGCACCGGTGCCCCCCGCTGGTTTCAGCATGTTCCGGATGTGAGGACCGCAATGAGGGGCCCCCGTGTCATCCTTTGAATGCGATGATCCCCGCCGACTGGACCGAGAAAACGACCTACGACGGCCTCCTCACCCTCCGCCTTCCCGCCGACTGGAGTCAGGAGGATGAAGAGGACGACGGCACGACCGCGTTTGGGCCGGACGAGGATGAAGACGCCGGCGTGCTTCGGGTCACGCCGCTGGTGTACGAGAAGGAGCATGACCTCACACCGAAGGAGCTTCCCCGTCTCTTGGCGAAACGGGGACCTCAACCCCAGCGAGTGACCGAGACCCGTTATCTCTTTCACCGGGTGGAAGAAGATGAAGAGGACGGCGAGCCGCTGATCCAGCACACGTGGGAAATGGTTGACCAGACCGGGCCGCGCGAAGTCGTGATCCTGGTGGCCACCTACACGCTGGGGCTGAAAGAGACATCAAAGTCCTCGGCCGGTCTTCTCGAAGCGCTCGATGCCTCCCTTCGTGGTTGCACCTTCGACACCTCGGAGGAATTGGACGAAGACGACGACGAGGACCTGGATGAGGAAGGCGAAGATTGAGCGTCATTCCGTCCGAATGGCGCGAGCCGAGGTCGTGGGCAGCTATAGCCTTGGCTTAGAAGAGACTCCCACTTCGGTGGGGCCATTGGTCACCGTGCTTGGCGAGTCGTTCCGAACGGCGGATATTCGGTAACCGGCGGAAGGCTGATCGGTTCCGATCAGGCCATCCAGCCGCCGTCGTCCGGCCTCTCCAATTCGAATCGGAAGGCGTCGAGTCGGTAATCGTCCTCCATCAAAAACCCTTCCGCGAGTAGCGCCTCGCGGGAGAGGTGAGCCGGAAGATGTTCGTCCGCGACGAACTCGCCTTTCGTCATCCGGCCGAAATCGCGCATGACGCGGTACCGGCGGGAGCCGCAACCCGAAGTCCCTAGCACTAGGTGATGGGAGGCGTTCAAAAGGCGTTCGGAATTGGCGATCGCCTCCATTGCCCGTCGATGGGCTAGCTCTGCTCTCGCCGCCCGTTCGCTGTGCCCCAGCGGACACTCATTGCGTTCATTTTCCATGGCCATACCCCGCTGAAATAACAGCCCTCCCCATGGGGCGACTACGTTCTACGACACATTCGCCCGGATCGGTAAAAAGGCGGACAAGGTCTGGACTTTCGCCCCAAAGATGAGGTTCCGGCACATTTTCTGCAGGGATGAGCCGGGATCGAATTCCTTTCGCCTTACCGAGTCAGTGGCCTGAAATGAGGTACGCTATTGCTTGGCGCTTGCCTACTCTTCTGTTTTCTGGAGAGTCGGAAAGTGCTCAAACCCGCCCGGAGGCATCGTTGACCAAGTATTCGCACGCAGTGATCTCGCTCGGCTCGGATATCCTCAACGGCCCCATCGGCACCCCCGCGTAAGGTTTTCTTCCAATGCTCAAGAACAACACTCGTGTCATCGACCTCGAGACCAACGTCGAATGGCGCGTCGACGCCCGTACCAAGGGCCCTGATCACGTTTCGCCCGAGGGCAAGCACACCGCCACCTGGGTGGTCGTTTTGAGCAATCGCGCCGGCGAGCGGCGCTTCGTCCCCGAACAAAGAGTCTGGGAGTTCTTCAAAGATCCTAGTAAAGACTCGAACGTGACGAGCTAAAGTCTTTTACGCAAGTCCCTCTACGCCTTGGTGCGACGGTTTCCCTGGTAGAGCCCCTGAAATGGGGCATTCGCGAGACAGACGCCCGCCTTCAAGAACGTACATGACCCACGGGCAACGAACGCCCGTATTTTCAACCAGGAGAATCTAGCAATGGCTAACAAGACCGTTTACGTCGGTAACCTTTCTTACTCGACCACCGAAGAAGAGCTGGTGGAGGCTTTCGCCCCCTACGGCGGCAGCAACGTCCGCATCATCGAGGGCCGTGGCTTCGGCTTCGTCGATGTCAACGCGGATCAGCTCGATGCGGCGATCGAAGCGTTCAGCGGCAAGCAGTTCGGCGGCCGCACCCTCACCGTTAACGAGGCGCAGCCCAAGGGCAGCAACCGTGGCGGCGGCGGTGGTGGCGGTAGCTACGGCGGCGGCGGCGGCTACGGCGGCGGTGGCCGCTCGGGCGGCGGTGGCGGCTACGGCGGCGGCGGCGGTCGCGGCAACCGCTGGTAAGACCTCTTTCGATGGCCTGATCGCAGGATGGCTCGCGTAAAGAGCCAGCCTGCGATCGGCCGAAAGGTGAAGCCCGTTGGATCGATGATCCGGCGGGCTTATCTTTTTTCCTGCCCTCACTCCTCAGGACGATGGTTACCTTGACGAGTGGATGTTGGGCTAACCGTGTAAAGAGCGCGCTCCCGATGCCCCATAATTCTACGGTGGGAGAACTTGTGGAGCTGGTGTACGTGAGCACCGCCAAAAACCTGTTGCACGACCGGGAACTCGTGGATATCCTAGAATCCTCGCGCGCTAATAACGCGCGCGACGAAATCGGCGGGATGCTCGTCTACCACGACGGATCATTTCTGCAAATTCTCGAAGGACCGCAGGCTGCGGTTGACGCCGCTTACGTGCGGATCAAGGGCGATTCCCGCCACTCAAACCTGATACCGCTTCTCCGTAGAAACGTTGACGAACGCTCCTTCCCCGAGTGGTCGATGGGGTTTGCTCATCCTTCCCGAAACGACCTGATGGAGATTCCCGGCTGCAACGATTTCTTCGCCGAGGGCCATTGCCTAAACGAAGTCAATGAAGGCCAGGCGAAACGATTGCTCGCCGGATTCAAAGCCCGGGCCCGCTAGCCATCGCGAGAGATGACGATGGAGAGGCGGCAACTTCTCTACCCAGCGAAGGCATGCCGCACCCCATCTGCTGCCAACTCGACCAACGGTAGTTTTCGCGCTTCCTCGGGAGTGACCCACCGGACCTCATTCGTTGAACCATCTCTCTCCACAGTCAACTCGCCGCTAAGGATCTGCGCCCCGTAAACAAAGCAGAGGTGCTGCACCTCAGGGCCCACGTAGCTTTCCACC
This sequence comes from Vaucheria bursata, assembly GCA_032358265.1. NCBI lineage: Eukaryota > Xanthophyceae > Vaucheriales > Vaucheriaceae > Vaucheria > Vaucheria bursata. The sequence goes on from JAULBW010024845.1 coordinate 80,270, forward strand.
GCCACTAAGCCTTCGAGACGAACATCGAATCCCGTTTCTTCCCGCGCCTCGCGTACGGCGGCCGCCTCGGGATGCTCCCCAAACTCCAGCCCACCGCCCGGCAATGTCCAAAGCAATCCTTTAGGGGTCGGGTGCACTAGACGGCAGAGGAGAAGCTTCCCTTCCTCAACCAACAATACATACGCGCCGACCCGGATGATGCCCATAGGGGGTCCAGTGTAACCGTTCAGTCCCTTTCCGGCAGGTGCATAATCTCGTCGACGAGGCTGGGCGCCATCTCCTCCTCAACCCCGACCGCCGCCGCGGCTTCGACCGGCCCCGCCGGACTGGCTTCCTCGCCACCGAGGAAGAACACCGCCACCCGCAGGGTCGCTAAGTCTCCCTCTTCCCCATCTGCCATCAGCGAAACCGGCACCATCCCCACCACGGTCGCGCCCTTCCCCATCTCTTCCCCAACCGACTCGGCCATCGATCGCCGCTGCTCGGGGCTGGCAAAGCTGTATTCCACGACACGTACGGGTTCATTCACCCGGCATTGGACGACGTTTCCTCGCGATGGGGCCGTACCGATAGGTCCGAGGTTGGCGTAAATTGTCTCCCATGCGCGTCGCCCGCACCATCCTCGTCCCCCTCTCCCTTGCCGCCGCCTCCGTCGGCCACGCGGAGATTCGATACCGTCTGACGCCGCTGGTCGATGCCAAGCGGATCCGGGTAGAGATGACGGTTCCTGTGCAGGGGCGCGAGACGGTGGTGCAAATGCCCCGCTGGCAGCCGGGTTGGTATTCGATTCAGAATCAGACGAAGGATCTTAAGGACCTCGTAGCCCGCGACAAGGCAGGCATGGACGTCGGCGCGGTGCCCGTCGACGATCACACCTGGCGCGTACCCGGCGGCAACGGCGGCACCGTCCGAATTTCCTATACCCTTCCCGTTGAAGGAGGGGCCGCCTATAACCTTAGTGGCCCTGCACTCTACATGTACGTCGTCGGCCGCAAAGAGGAGGCCTGTCACCTCTCCGTCGATTTACCGTCGGGTTGGCAGGTGGCGGTCGGTCTCAAGGGCGAGGGGTCCGAATACGATGCGACGGATTACGACGTGCTCGCCGACAATCCCGTCACCCTCGGCAAGTTCCGTCAAACACGCTATTTCGTCCAGGGCAAGCCGCACATCCTCGCCTTCATCGGCCCGAAGGCGGACGCAGCGGACGGCCGGACGCTCGCCGAGATGTGCCGTCGGATCACCGAAACCCAGACGGCGTTCTTCGGCGATATCCCGTACGACAAATACGTCTGGCACTTCACCGTCGGCGAGGGCGAAAACTGGGCCGGTGGCCTTGAGCATCTTTCCAGTACTCAGATCGAGTTCGGCGAAAAGCCCGGCTGGCGCACTTACAGTGTCTTCTCCCACGAGTTCTTCCATCTCTGGAACGTCAAGCGAATCCGTTCCAAGCCGCTGGGCCCCTTCGACTACCAGAAGATCCCCCGCACGGGCGCCCTCTGGTGGCTGGAAGGGGTTACGGATTACTACGCCGGCCTACTTCTCCGCCGCAACGGTGTCTACGATGACGCGACGTACTTCACGAACATCCTCGATTCCATTCAATCCCAGCGTGGAAACCCCGCCCGGTTCGAAGTATCGGCGTATCAGGCGAGCGAGAATGTGGCGGAGGTCAACAACAGCACCGGTTTCAAGATCAGCTACTACGACACCGGCTACCTCATCGGCCTTTGTCTCGACCTGGAGATCCGCAAGCAAACGGACAACCGGCGCAACCTCGACGATGTGATGCGGAACCTCTACCGAATCACGAAGGGTAAGCCGGGCTTCGAGGAAGATGAGATCCGCCGCCAACTCGTTATGGAAGGCGGAGAGCCGCTCGGTACGATGTACGACCGCCTCGTACTGAAGCCGGGCGAGCTTCCGCTGGAGAAGGCGCTGGGATACGCGGGCCTTAAACTGGATAAAACGACGAAGCCCTCCCCCGCTCGAGGTTTTGAGACAAAGATCGAGGAGAATCGTCCGGTAGTCGGCAAGGTCGATGTTGCGTCTGAAGTGAAGACGGGTGACGTGATCCTGATGAGCCTGCGCGAATTGAACCGTCTCATCCGCAACTCCGCGATTGGTTCGGTCGTTGAGCTGAAAGTGCGGCGGGGGGGACAGGAGATGACGGTCAAGCACACCGTCGCGAGTGAGCCCTCCGTGCAGTGGAGCCTCACCGCCCTCCCTCATCCGACCCCGGAACAGCAGCAACTCCGACACCACTGGCTATCCAAGACCGGACGCGACGACCGGGGACTTCGCTAACCGCCGTTGGGTCGTCGGGTCTTCAAGAAGGAGAAGACCCGACCCGCCCAGGGGCCAGACGCCCCCCTTACTCCGGCTTCACCTGGTCCGGTACGGGCACGCCAAGGTAGCGAAGAATCGCGTCCGCCATGAGAGCGTTGCCTGCGTCATTTAGGTGGACGCCATCGGTGGTCAGGAGGAGCTGTCGCTTGCCGCCCGCCTTCTGAAACGTGTCGACCACCTTCCGGAAGGCACGGTTTAGATCGACGAAGCCGACTTTTCTCTCGTTCGCGAGCTTCTCTTGGGCGCGAACGTACTGGCCCAAGCGCTTGTTCTCCGGGCAACCGAGATCCTCGTAGACAAGCGTGGGGGAGAGCAGGACCACCTTCACGTTCGCTTTTTGAGCGGCCTGAATCATAGCGTCGACCCCCTTGATGTGCTCGGGGAGTTTCACCCCACGCCCTGAATTTCCTTCGGGAACGCGTCCGTTCCACTGGGGGGTGCGAAAGTCGTGCCAGACGTCGTTTACGCCCACGCTGATCGTCACGAGATCCGGGCGCTTATCCAAAACGTCGCGTTGGAACCGGGCCAGCATGTCCGGGGCCTTCTGACCGCCGATCCCGACGTTTACGATCTCGATCGGCTGCTGAGCATACGCATCGTTCAGGGTTTTGCCGATGAGGGTTACATAGCCCTTAGGCGCTCCGCCGCCTTGGGTGATGCTGTCGCCCATCATCACGATGCGGCGAACGTTGGTAAGAGACGGCGGCACCTCTGCCGAGGCTACCGCGCCGAGAGCGCACAGGGCGAAAATCACGGCGCGATTCTACCGGGGTCATCGGGTCATCGGGTCATCGGGTCATCGGGTCATCGGGTCATCGGGTCATCGGGTCATCGGGTCATCGGGTC
>JAULBW010024956.1:0-83383 GCA_032358265.1 Vaucheria bursata
CACCAGACTACTACTATTACTACTCTCAATGAAGTACTTATTATGAATATTACTACAAAATATACAATGCACTTATCTTAGTATTAGAGCATCTTGAACCATTGCTTGATTCCAACCTGTGCGACTATAACCGCTTAAGTCCTAACAAAAATTATTAATGTGAACTGATAACTTGAAAAATGAAAAATAGCATTCAATTTGTACCATGCGATCATATTAATTGTATCACATCAATATTCTCATTATTTTCAGATTGGACATGTATTTGATATCAGCTTTCTATTGCATCATGAATATAAAAAGACCATGCCAAGTTTCTGAGACAGTTTTGAACCTTGAGAAAATGTTAGTTTTTTGATGCAATTAGTTCCTATTTGAAATCGCATTTTGCGTTACATAGAAGTAATGCTGCAAAAATATAACTGAAGATGTGCTAGTAAGATGGGTATTCTTGAAATTTCGATTGGCTAAGTTTATTTGTTTCTTTAATTTTATGTTTTTATTTCAATGATGCGTAATTTTGATGCTGTCCAAATATTGCTACGCTACCTACCAAAATTAGAGTTAAAATGCTGAACGGGTTAAGATCTGAATCATTCTGCCAATCCAACTAAAACATTTTCTGTTCTCTGGTAAGCACAAGTATAAAATTTATTTTTTTATTAGCTGGATATAATTCATAGAGAATTGTAATTTGCAATGACACTGTTTTCGGAAGGTGCTGCGATGTTCATATTCATTATTAAACTAGGACCAGTAAATGTAGGCTCATTTGTAACTTTTCCATTTCCTATTTTTATCCCGCGGGAAAATTTGTGATATGAAATGGAAAAAAATTCACCAAACTCCGTTAGTTCTTAAATTGCAAAGGTAGATTCAGAATCAGATAGCAAATAAGCAACAATTTCGTATATTATGCTAAGTCTTGTCAGCAAACAAGGAATTATTGGTGCTGAGCGCGTCGCTCTTAGAATTGCCACAAAGCAATCGGCTTTAGTATCTGTTGAATGTCGCCGCGTGTTCTCCAATTACATTGAGGAACAAAAAAAGAAAGGAAGGCCTCTTTCTCCGCATGTGACAGGATATCGTTTTCCAGTAGTTGCGATATCATCTATTACAAATAGGATAACGGGAGTTGGGCTTGTCGGAGGTGTGTCAGTTCGTAAACTCCAGCATCACTTTTCGATTACAAAGATATAGTACATACTATTAGATATAGCTTGATTAAATAATCTACGAATATTTTGATTGATTATTTAGCCCCCATAAACAACTTTTTTTAGATTAAAAATTTCGCTTGTTTTCTTACGACATCGTCCATTTTTCAGCGTATTTTTGTAAATTTTACTTATTTAAAATACAAGGGTGAAAATTTGATATTGTATTTATACCTTGCGTGATTTGCACTGAATTATTTGAGTCAATTGCACTACTTAAATTTTCCTTAAACCACAAATTTTTTTCAACAGTTCCGAAATGTATACTTTTTTGGTGCTCTAGTACTATTTTTAGTCAATTTTTGTTTAGCAAATTCTGCAGAATTCAATAGAAGTAGATGTTTTTTTATATTCAATACTAAAATATCTGGCAAAAAAATTGATATGTTATTGAATATGATATTTTCAATTAAGTTCGGAAAAAAAGACAATGGTCATCACTAAAATTTTTTGCCTTCGCAAACACTCTGCAAATTGCAGTCTGAAACATATCATTATGATAACTCAAAAACTTGAAAGATTAATATCAGAGAAGTGATCACATAATTCACTTGAAATGTATGATGCATAGTTCAGCTATTCATAGCTTAGTATGCAGAAGTCGAAATCGGACCAGTTCATTTATATATTTCAACTGCAATTCTTTTATGCCCAATTATTTTATAAATCTTTTCGATAGCAAATTATGTGGGCCATATTTTTCAATTTTGCTTATTAACACATTTGGGCTAAACTTATTGAGATGTCTGTCCTCCAACTCATGTAACTCGCCTTAAGTCTTGGTAACTGTACAAGTATTGGTGCATAGCACGACTCCTCCCCCCCCCCCATTTATTTTTTATACGATTATTGCTTTATATTAGTCTTATTCAAAAAAATATTATTAAAAAACTTATATATGATAATACTGCATAATGCAATTATGTATTTTTTCTTATTTGTAACTGAACCGATGCCACTAAAACACACCAGTAAGACTGTAATGTAGATAGAATATTTATCTCTTAGCCAATCAACAAAGCCAAATTTGCATGATTCATTTTCTGTTCTTGTTTATTTGCAGGTCTTTATGGAATTGGAGCATTAGCTTTAGTTGGTTTGGATGTTCCAGCACTCCTCGAGACAGTTGGTTCTTCTAGTGTTGCTCCATTAGCAAAGATCACAGTTATGTTTCCTCTAGTGTACCATTATCTAGCAGCAGCTAGGCATACGATATGGGATTTTCAACCAGAAACTGTTCAAAACCAGTCAGTTGAAATGTCTAGTTATTATTTGTTTGGTGCTACCGGAGCCATAAGTCTGATTGCTGCTGTGCTTTGAAGATGTGGTGGTTGAAATTGTCATATATCAAACCTTTGATGCCACTGTTGTTCATTTCTGCACTATTGTATTAAATTTTGCTGGGAATGTAATATATATTTTTTTCTCTTTGGTAAACTTTGAATATAAAATTCACTTTTAGAAATTTTCTCATGTATGAATGAACGAAAAGTCATTTTGAACATGCTCCGCATCAGATTTTTAAATATAATAAATTTCGGATAAAAAATTAGCCTCCCGTTAGATATATATTATAGTCACATTTCTCAAAGTCTATACTTATTTGCACTTAACCATGGACAAATTAACAGTTCCTCCTAAATCCTCCAAAGCCTGATAATGGAGTTTTTTGGAAGACGAGATTTTTTTGGAAGAAACAAAAAATGTTGATTGAAATGAGGTTTGAAATAAAATGCAATTCTTTTTTGAAAAATAAATTTAAAAAAAATGGCAATCGCAAGTTTGCATAAAATATATCAGGCTGACTTTTCCATTTTGATGTCTTTTATCGGATGAAATGCCAGCAAAGTAGGATGTTCAGGGAGGAACTTTGACCTATTAGACTATTGAAATTTTCTCTGCAGATATTTGTAGGATCAGAATTAAGTTATTGGCTGAAATATCAAGTATTCTTTATACATTGCATAAACTTATTACCTTCTCTATACATATTTATTAGAATTCCATGCTGAAATCAAATCGCATACATGAAATAACTAGAAGAAAATCTTCAGTTCAATTTGAATGGAGAATGCCAACTTTTCCCCACATCAACTTATATCGAGAATGGTCATTTAAAGATTTCTTATCTATCTGTTGAAGACGTACTTCGATAAAAAATATGCATTCTGTAAACATAATCTTGAATGATTGAAAAAAATTATTTCTTGAAAGCACAAGCTAAAACTGTAGATTCCAATCTTGCTTTAACTGTACTGATAACAAATAAAACATTTCGTAACACAGTCAGGCTATTTTCAAAGGTTGAAGCAATCATAAGTTGAGTAAAAGGAGCAGAGACTATTTTTAAATGTAAGTAAAAAATTTATTCTGACAGAGCGTGAGAGCTAATCATAAGAAAAGAAATAAATAATAAGAGGATAGAAATGAAAAAAACAGTTCTTGAGAAATATTAATAGAAGAAAGAAAAGTGTTGAAGACAGTGCTCCAAACTTATCATATTAAGATACTGAGAGGAATTTTAAAAAAGTGCAGTGACACTAGATTGCAGGAGCAGAGACAAAATTTTATTGAAAGATGCATTTAGTAAAAGTAAATCAGGGCAAAAACAGAAGTAATCATAGCAAATATTTTGTTAGGATTGCTGCATTAACTGATAACTGAAATTTATTCTATTCAAAGATATTTATTGATACCTATGCCTTTTCTCTTTGATTATTTTTTGACAATCAATTGTAGTTAGTTATGAACTATATTTGCTTTATCTTAAGTAATTGGAGGTCTCACTTTCAATGACACAGGTTATGCTGCTTAAGTCCTTGTTGTGTAGTGATCAATATACTATTATTTTTAAAGCTTTTTTCTTGTTTTGCTGCCATTGCTGTTATAGTCTAAGTATCACACATTGATTCCTTAAGTTTGTAAAAAAGTTCTAACGTATATTTGTAACCAAGCAAAAAAAGGTAGCCCAAAGCTACTGCTCTAGAGCGCACAATGCTACCTATGTAGCAGTTTCATGGCAGTGTTGAAATGTAGAGTGTAAGGTAGTTTTGCTGTAAACTATAGATGTTGAAGATTGTGTAAGCTGAAGATGAAAGTGCATCTTCAACAAGTCAGTAACCTCCACTAAATTTGCTGCAAATGTGCACCTTAATGAAAGATAGCACGGTGTCTCCTGCTAAAGCAATAAAGATGTGAGAAATAATGGTACAAACTGTTGTGTTTGAGGAAATATAAGAATCCTTCAATACACTAATATGCATTTGAAATAGACAAGAAAACATAACCAGAATAATGTATAGTAGTATATTAGACAAACTCAATCATGTGTTGATGAGATTCAATCTTGGCAGTGCATTACAATATTTTAATGATTTAACTTAAGTACAAATGAATATATCTAACAGCAATTAGTATCGTTGAATAGAAAGCACAGTGTACAAATCAGTTCCGAACAGGAAACATGCGAATGGCTGGAAATGGAGATGTAGTATAGAAGTTGATACTTGAATTGTAAATAAATTGACCAAGATCACAATCTTGAATGAGAAATGGAAGGGTAGCAGCATAAATTTTGATGAATGAAGGTTAATAACATGAAATGTAAGAGTTGAGTTGAAGTGATAGTAGTAACACAAAGGCCAGATTGATATTGACATGACAGTCAATATCCAGATATAATAATTGTTGAAGTACTTACATTACATTTTTATCTATGTTTGCATATATGATACTGCTCATTGTGCAGTTCTATATCCTCTTAGATGAGATAACTTCTGGGGTACATTAAAATATTTCACTTTTTGAAAAATTTCCTCCAAAAATTGTTCCCCCTCCAATTTCAAATTATGAAAAACCATAAAATCCCATTAAAACTACTTAAAACCATGAAAAACCGAGCGTAAAATATTATAAAACCAATGGTTTTTGCCAACCCTCCCCTTGGTCATTAAATCTACCATTACTGTGGCACTGCTATAATTAAAATAAGTCATGAAATATTTGCTTATCATACCACTGCTAACGCTTAATGCCGTTGCATTTTTGCCGCTGGCCCCTTATTCCTTGCCCTCAAGACCAACATGTAGCTTTAGTTCGAGACCTGCAACTCTAGCAAATGATATAACTGTAAGTAAGCAGCTAATTCTACTTCCTCGCCAGATGTGTTTCATCTTCAAATTCACATTGCATCTGACAATAGATGTCGTCACAGACTGAATCCATGGGATTGCATGGAACGGGAAGTAGATTTTTGCCTGTCGTGCAGATTGATCGCAATGAACATTATCCTCGCATCATATGTGTCGCTGGAGTTTATCCTGGGATAACTTCTCAGGTAAATGTGCTGCTAACCATTTACAGATATTTTGTCTTAGTAGTTAATGCAAAAATTGAGCAAAGCTCTAAAAACGCCTATGTCGGAACACGTGTTAAAATTGGAATTTTGCAAGAAGTGAAAAGAGAAGTTTTGCTATGTTATGCCTTTTAGAGACTAATTTTTCGCATATCGACCTAGAAAGATGAGTGATTATTTTTGTATAAGCAGGACGATCTAATGTCCCAATTTTCACATTTTATGAAAATATTCTTTTTATCGAATTTGGGATTGTTGGAAATGACCAACATCCCAAGAAATTTTTCTTTAGAAATTACGATATCTTGGCCACACAGAAATGTATCTATATCGTTAAACGGGTTCTTAAACTATAATTTTTACCACGTAAATTATTTATGTGCCACGATGACGTCATTCACAGTAGATTAGCAAAATAGGTGAATTCAATTACACTTCATATCCATAGAATACTTTTTGAAATTTTAAAATAGTTTGTGGTCTCGAATGAAGTATTAAATATATATTAAGGATTAGACAATTTTTTCCTGCATAAATAACAATATTTCGAAATGAGATGTATGCCAGCTGCATTTTAGGCAAAAAAATGAACCCGTTTTGATAATAAATTAATATGAAAATATTTGTAGACGTCGTATCCATAGTGTTAGTACTGCATGTGAAATTCTATTAGCTAAACATGAATTTTATGATTTCATAATCTTCAATGCATAATTCTTTTTCAGGAACTTAATGAACCAAATAGCGCTGAGGCAGTAGAACCAGGATCTTGGCAGTACGATTTCAGTGATATCACTGAATCTGGAAAGTCGCTCACTGGAACTGTTGCCATTCCAGGTAGCGACTTAACTACTGGGTTACTGGACCCCGTGATTGTAGTTGCTCAAAGTGATAAACTTGGCCTTACACTTCCTGAGAAAACTGTACGTTTTTATTGTTTTCATGCACCATTTATGTTCCATTAATTAATAGCCAAGTAAATATTTTATTCTATTATATGATAATTTACCACTCTACTAATCTCCCTCTGCTTGCTGATTTAAATTGATATCTCTAGTCCAAAATATTCGATAAACTTCTCATTTTTGTGCAATTGGCTGTATCCCTTGATGGAATATAATTTGAATATCTATGTACATATGTCTGTTTACATTAATAGCTCTAACCCCTCATAATTAATAGAGCAAAAAAAAGTTACCTTAGTCCAGTCAGGGCCGGATTGGTGGAACTAGTTACGAGATGATTTTAAATAACATGGGTTTGTTTTGAGAGAATTTACATAAATACAATATTTTAGAGATTATTTTCCTGGTAATATTATATTTTACCGACATAAGTATGCATTTTCTGCACCGTCTATTCGCTAGCTTATGAGTCATTTTAAACCTATTTAAATCAAAGTTTTTCACTGTTTTCCACCAGGAATTCAAAATATACCTTGACACATTTAATCAAGTGATTTCTTGCATGTTCAAGGATAATTTTAAATCTAAGGATTTTTTAAAATATTTAATGCTTGCATTTTCAAAATCTAAGTGACACTGGTAAGAAACCCAAACCTTCAACCTGAATTAGTAACATGTCCTTTTCGCACAAAGATTGTCACTGAACAGAATGAACGTTCTGTGCGCATTCGATAGCCGTTTGATAATTTATTTTCAGGTTACTGAAGTGTTAGTGGTTATCGATAGAGAGGTAGTTGAGTTCGAAAATGGGAAATTCTTTGTGTGGGAAACGCCGAAGGCAGAGATTGAAATCCGATGGTTTGATGAGGTAAGTTGCCATGTATGTATGCATAAACATCACAGCAAAGGTTTATTCGGGCTTTAAAGGAAATCCTTTGGGAAATGTTTGCATATTTTGAAATTTTCTATCATTTTTGAATGATTTTATTTTATCATTTGCTGTTTGGATAGTTATTCTTTTCACCAGCGATATGAGATTAAAAATTATAAAAATATACCATTAAAAATTAAGGAACACTTTACGAGTCTAGTCAGTGGACTTTTCGAGTACAATTCTCTCTTTAGACAAGTATAAAAATTGATTTTGAATAGAGTCCAAAATATTTGAAGTTATTTGTACACTTCGATTTATGCATTAAAATGGAAAGATGACAAAATAATCATTTCTGTTTTGTTCATTATAAATTGTTCTAGAACATAAAAATCAAATATCAATAATTTTTTGTATTTATGAAATAACATAAATCATGGTTCATTTATAATTTGCTCAGATTTCAAATTTATTAAGTGATTTTACTAAGGTGCCATAGTCCACGTTCAAGTAATAAACGCTATTCATTTCAATGGCCATGAAAAATGTCTTCTCTAAAGGGCATAATCTATTCCTCTTATATAACTATTATGGCTTTTAAAAAAGTAACAGTATATGAATCAAGCTATAACTATTTCTTCAAAACTTCTGACTGAAAATGGATATATTTCTTGAAGGGTTTGTTGAAATTGATCTGTTACTGTCATTTTTAGGTGCCACAGGGTTACCGATGCCTTGGGAAAGTTATGATGGTTCATGTACCACATGTTAAGAAGACTGGTGGTGCTTCTGGTTGGATGGAAGAAGAAGAAGAGTACTATTAATGACAATATATTAATATTTTCCATTCATATTTGGGCTTATTTACTTATGTTATTGCTCCTTAAAGCTGTTCTTCGTAACAATTTAAAGCGTTAAACATTTTTCTGACATTGTTTAAACCGACTTAAACTGACTTTGTCATTTATATTTTACTCTAAAATATTTGGAATAAGAAGAGTACTATTAGATTAAAACTATTAACAATACCTGAATAATATTTCTTGCATGAACTGTACTTGGACTCATTTCAATGCATTAATCTAGAAGAATTGTTGAATTCATTATGACTCGTGATGAATAAAACATTTATTTATTTTATTTTGGAAATTGCAAAATTTTTGTAGCCTAGGTTTCCGCACAATCTAGTCCAAAATTGTCTAAAATAGGGCACTTTAAGTAGTAAAGCATGGATTCATGCGGACTCATAGAGGCAGCATAGATTGACAGCCATTTTCAAAAACTTTTTTCACTACCCATTCGACTAGGTATTTTGATGCCACACAAATATATTATTATGAAAAATAACAAAATTCATAATAAATCCACCAGAAAGATACAAATTTTTTTGATCTGATTCAGTACCTGTGCATCTCAACATGACTATGATTTGTTTGTAACGTAAGGCTCCAGCATAATCTGCATTTAGAAAAATAAATTGCTATGAAATCTGATCCATACTGTGGTATAAAATTTCTCTATTTGATAAGTGCATTGATTTATATTTGAAACAAAGCAACATTTTCTTGTAATTTAGCAAGATTTAAAATTTGTCATTTTTAAATTTGATATTCTATACCTTGGCTTAGCGTCTCTGAATAAATGCTTTTTTTAATCAAATATCAGTACACTCAAATAGGACATTGCACAGAAGCATAATTCTATCTAGCATTTAAATTGAGATTTAAATTAAGTAGTAATGTTAGCGATTACTCCGCAGACAGCTCATTTAAAAATACCATATTTAAAAAATTGAGTCTATTCATCTGCTAATTTTGTGCAAATAGCCAACAGTTTGAGCACATATAATTAAAAATTTGTGTCATGAAGATAAGTTAATCAGTGCATAGGAGTATCCTTCATGTTTTTGGAATGAAGTAATGAATGACTAGAACTTGCAAATTTGTAATCTTCCTTTGTATGACTGCTTTTCAAATGGCCCTTAGATTTTTATGCGTGATTTCAACACTTCTGCCAAGTTTTGCATTGAAATAAATACATATTTTTAAATCATTTGTTGTAATTTGCACGTGATAGATAATAAATGGCAATGCCAACGAAACCTCTCAAGTTGTAAACATCTCATCTTTGGATACTGGACACCTCAGGAACGGCTGATAAGATGAAAAGTTTTGTAATTTGTTTACCTTTGATAAACGGACACCTTGCTACATTAGACTAAGGTTTTTTCTTTAAGATATCTATTTGTGGTCATAAATGTAGTATTCAACGTGTCTGCGTGAAAGTACCAATTTCTTTCAAATGCCAAAGTTACTATATCAATGACTAGTACAGAAATGAAGAAATTTGACTTGCACTTCATATTTTTATAAAATTCAATTTGTTTTGTCAACTGCAGTGTCTGAAAATATTTTTTTGGTATTAAAAACTTTTCGGTATTTAAGTTGCTTCAGATATATCTAGACACTTCTTTAAGTCAGACATCTGACAACTTGATGATGGATTTTCAAGCTAAGAAAGATATATAATATATTATCTGCTGAGTAAAATAACTCTCAGGGTGCAATGGAGATTAGTAGTTTTTTTACGTATTAGTTGTCCAAAAAAAATAACAAAACATTATTTTTAAACTTTCAAAAAAGTATTATTCTTCAATGCATATTTACAAAAGTAATGATTCAAGTGAAGAATTCAGATGACGTGATATTTGTCCAAAATTTAATAGTATTTTTCTTGAGTCTGGCATTTATGGAAGGAACTAGATCCATTGAAAGTTAAGTTAATATATCATCCATCAAAATCCTCTGAGTGCAACATGTTTCAGTTAAGCCTTCACTAGATGACCAATCGATTATTATTTAAATTTTATTATATGTGAACTTCTATGAAAAATTGCATGGTTTTGTATTGAACCATTAAACTGTGGCTGCTTCAAAGTTTGAATTAATTGGGAAACATTGTTTAAATCTTTAAAAATAAAGCTGGACAAAAATATTGAACTGCTATTGGATAGTATTGTTTTACAAGGGAGATAAGAAGAATACTTCAATTTTTTTAAACTTAGCATTTTCTTGTAAAGATAAAATTTTTACTAGTTTTTTAGTTTCAAGAATCGCTCTTGGGGATAATAAACAAACTAGAACAAGTGGCATAAGTAACTGTTCTATCTAGACTTAGAATCTGTCCAGATACGAAAAGCTTCCTGCCTTCTTTACTATCGACCTTAACTTCAACAAAAGCAACGGAAGCAATTGGAAGTGGAGCTTTAAAATTTACATTCAAATAGGCAGTAAGTACATTTGCTTTTCCTTCTAGGAACAAACACCATCCGAATAGGTTATCAAAGGTGAGAGCAGTGATGCCGCCATGAACTAAGTTTGGATGTCCACGTGTTTGCAATCCAAATCTCACAACAGCTTGCAAAGCACCACCATGTTTATCGTGACTGACGTATGGGCATAATACGCCATTATAGTGGTTAAGAGTATCATGAAATACGTGGTCATGCTGATATTCAGGATAGTCTTTAAGAAGTAGGTCAACTTTATAAATTACTGAATATGGGTTCTTTCCAAGCTCCTTTAATGCTATGTCCATCGTTTCATGATGGGAAGTAGACTGCTTTCTTTTGTGCCATAGAATGATAGACAAGAGTGCGACAGTGACTGCGATACTCGTTCCAGCTGAATTAATGAGATAATAATAGCATATACATTCAAGCTGGAAATTGAGACGATACTAGAATCAATCATCGAATTTAACCTGCAGTAGCTGCACTGCTCATCTTCTGTTTCTCAATTTTTACGGAATTTAGCACTTAGAATAAATTGTAACATACGTTTCATTGAAACTGCAATTTTAAAAAATTCCTTCGATATCGGCTTCAAAAATAACCGACATTTTGTAAATTCAAAACAATTAAATTCTATTCCATTTCATATATTTGTCCTATTCTGAATTTTTATGATCAGAATTATGTCTTCAACAGAAGTACGCAGTTGATTCACGTCAATTATAGCAGTTGCATCCAAATGCAAGTTCGTATGCTTAAGATCTATCTACGAGTATTCGCTTGCAAGGTAATGTTAAATGTTCCTATCCATTCATATGCCGTATCTCAAAGAATGTTTCAGAACTCGATGTCTCGACGACATAGACATGATTTGCAAAGCAATCAAGACCCGTATGAAACCGAGTCAAATTTCGAAGGGACGAGTAATGCAGTGAAAGGAATTGTGCAGTCTTTAACCAACGCTTTTGTTGCTATAGCACCAGTTTATTCGACAAAGAGCAATCTTTCACCGGCTGAGACATCTAATCAAAAGCCTATAACGGTCAAGCAACTCTACGACGGCATTAAGAATGACTTTGAATCTAAATATCTATGGACGGGCGTTATTAACGAAAACTTGTATAATGAAAATTGCCTATTCACGGACCCGACGCTATCATTTCGAGGTATAGTCAGAAGGACTGCATGACAATAATTCCAGGCATTCTGAAATTCTTTACAACTACAACATTTTTTCTGTAGCAAGAACGAAAGTTTTCTACGATTTGTTTGATATTTAGTTATGACTGGAGTTCAGAATCATCAACTCTTTATAGAATCACAATATATTTATTAAATTCAAACCAATTTGAATTAGCTTAAAAAATTCCGTTTTCTAAATCAAATTTTTACGAAATCTCTACATTCTCGAAAAATTTCAAATGTAAACTTGATATTATGATCATGGATAACAACGATACAAAATTTATTCTTCTTTTGAATTTTTCATGAAACTATTCATTGGAATCCTAATCTGACATACTAGACACTTGGTAATCATTAATAAATAATTTCTCTCAAATGAGACGCAATACATGATATTCAGAAGATTTGTTATTGCTGATTTATAAAATCATTTCATTTACATAGCAAGCAATTATTTAGAATATAACAAATTTATTTCAGTTATGATTTGAAAATTGCATTAATTTTCTAAGTTGAATTACCTTCTATAAAATAGAGCAATTTTTTGAGTGCCTTAGTAAAATCCATTTCAGTACCAATGTAAAGAAGCTCTAACAAAAAAGAAATTACAAGTAGTTTTTTTTATTACGCCAAAAAAAGGTTTATGTTTGAGAGGTCTATTAAAATGAATTTTTTAAATTCAGCTCATGGTCAGTTCACTATTCTAAAAAATTAACTTCTTTAGGAGAAATCGCCGATATCTACCTTATTTACTTTTGGATTTGTAAAATTGTAGTAGAAAGGACGCATCAAAAATTTAGTTACACGATTACTTTCCTAAAAAGACTGTACCATAGTTTTTGGGATTTTTTGTCAACTCATATCTTCCATTAGTTTCAAAAGTTCTATATCTAAAAATTCTACATTAAATTACTCATGAAATCGACTAGAACTGGTTAAATATGTTTAATTCAACAGTACATTTAACCAAAATCAAAAAAAGTTACTATTTAATTCATGGTATTTTGGGGGAAAATGTTATTATTTTTTTTCAAGGAGTTTTAGTGCATCAGTTTAGAGGCATGGCTACTATAGAGTTAAATATTTTGTTAATACTGTTTTACTTAGTAACTGCAATAAATTCAGTGTTTTTTCGTAAAGTTTTCGTGAATAAGTACATTTCCAGGTTCTGGTAACAACTAGATGTCTGTTACAAATTTATAGCATTTTTTCATTTCAGGATTAGATACTTACAAGAAAAATGTTGGTAGTCTTCGGCCACTTGTGAATGCGCTGGTTCCAGATTTTGGGGTAGACTTACTCTCAAGCGAACTCGATCAGGTAAAAGTTTACTATAGGTCAGATTGTTCACTGAAATGGTTCATGAACTGCTTAAAGTTTCTATTAAAAGAAAAGGTAACTTTACCTCTATCCACCTAACCTGTTGAGAAAATGTCTTAGAAAAAGGCTTTTTAAAGGTGCGTTCAACTGTTATAGAGCCACTGAATTTTGCAATATCTTTGCAATATAGTGTAAAATTAAACTAATTCTGTATATTTATTGGTCGATTTTGACAATTCATGGGATTTGTGCCAAATTAGTTTTATGGATGTAATCATTTCTGCATCATCGCGAACTAGGTCATAAATGTACAAATAGAGATCATAATTTGCAGGTCACAATCTGGTGTGCTAAAACAATATAATCGTTATGGATATATTTCATTATTTGTTAATTTTGATTGATGATCACAAAAATGGAGGCATATATGAATAATTTTCAACCCATCAGAAAACATTTGCAATGAGGTACCTTTTCAGAAAATGCATCCACAAAGTGTACCCTTGAGACATCTTGTATGTTGGTCAAAAGTATTGCATAAGTAAAGGAGTATAACAAATGCTAATAAAACCTTTGAAGTCAATGATGATCCTTTAAGAACAACAATTGATGGTACTGCTTTGAATAGTATAGTATCTGAGGTTTTCATATGAGAATATTAAGATTGTCTAATATATCTATTGTTTTTTCTTTTGGCAAATCAAAATCAACACTATTAACATTTGGTCACGTTTTGTGTGCAGATTTTAAAAAATCGGCCCTACCTACGGTTTTGAATTCATAAATTGATAGATCTAGCAATTTAAAAAGAATGAATTTTATATCTTATCAATTTCAGTCGGTTTGAAAATCTTTACATTTCATAGAACTGAAAAATCGGCATTTTTTATACAAAAAATATCAATAAAATTTTCTTTTTTTGATAAAATATTTTACATCTATAAAATTTTCGGGTTGAGATTGCAGCAACTGCATTTTTTTATTCAATGTATAGAAGGCATTGTGTGTACGAGTAAGATGGCGCATGTGGGGTTACATAAGTGTCCCTTGGAATCCAACAGTCGATGTAATTGGCCGAACTCGATTTACTTATGATCCTACCCTCGGCAATAGAATTGTTGACTATTTTGAAACATGGGAAATACCAGCAAAGGATGCCTTAATGCAACTTATAACACCAGGGAAGAAAATTTTTTCAAAATAAATAGAAATTTAGTTTTTTATGATTTTTGTTTAAAAACATGTAATTACTCATTTAAATATATGACTAAGTTTTCCCAAATTTAACCCCTTGGGCTAGTATTTGATCAACTAAAATATTTTAGTTTTTTTAGGTTGATGTTTTTCAAAAGTATAAAATTGTGAGGGTTCTACACAAGTGAAATCTTTTTAAAATATGAAGTTCATTTGTAACCCAAAGTGTTGTGTTAGTGGTAGGATAAGCAATGTTTAGTTTGTTTGAATCAGTAGCTGCACCTGTTATACGGTATGATCAGTGCCAAAAATGAAACTAGTTTTAATGGCTGGGAACTGTTGAAATCTCCGTAGGTCAATGTTAGAAATGTGAAACGCAAAACAAGAAACATTTATATTTATCACGTATTAGTTGTGTGGATAAAAGTGAGCTAACTTTATCAATATAACAAAATATATAACCCTACTAGCATCTGTGTAGCCAATTTATTTGGAATGTCATAAATACTTTAATCAAAACTTAATGTAACTATAAAAACTGAATTAACTACCAAGTGCTAATTCCTAACACTCCGGCAGCGGCGGCAACAAAAAAACAATGAGAGATTGATTTAATATACCTCTACTATCACTGCTTCATAATTTACTTGGTGCACATCTAATCCATCAGTTCTTAACAAATTATCCTCTTGTCATCTCTGTTTGCCAGTTTACACTGAATACATTATTCAATGGTTCTTCTCCAGCATATCATTATTGTATTGCTGATGCAATTGGAATGTCAAAATGTTAGAGAAAGTTGTCAATTCAATGATATGGAAACTGTTAAAACTCAGCTCAATTTAGTGCAACATAGCGCAAATGTCAACATTTCTGTGTGCATATTAATGTAAGGAATGTAGCAAAATTATACTGCTTAGTATTTGTAAAATATTTGGCAGACAGAGATCCTGATCATATCTCTCTAAATTGAATTAAAATTTCATTGCAAACACTCAAGATATCAAAAACTCAAATTTTAAATATGAACTTTTCTATTGTAAAGATTTAAAATATTCACTAAAAAGTTGTTTCTATTTCATGTGCATGTTGAAAATTGAAAAATCATTAGGTGCATCAAACATTAAACGAATATATTGGCTTATGTTGTATTGTGTTGACTGAATGTAGTACTTTAGTTTTACTCTGGCATTGTTTTTTTTACATTTTAACAGTGTCTTTTCAGAGTTTCAGTGATTTCATTACAGCTAGTTTAAAAACTTAATGTCTGTGAGATACAGCCTATGCTAAAATCACGTATACATCATGTCAATACACTTTACCTGATTTAGCAAAAAACTCCAATAAACAGTCCTGCTTATTTGTCTATGCTATGTATTTTAAATGATGACATCTATCAATCAAAAAGCTGCTAATTTCAAATATTTTATCTAAATGTTCAGAAGCAGTACAACTTCTAAACATTACTTTTCATAACTTTTTCAAGCAAAATTGCCAATCTGTGATTTCCGACAAGGTGAATAGTTTCATATATTTTAGGTTTAGTTATTTCCAAAGAGAAATTACTTTCTTTACTTTTTTCAGCCATAGACGTCATTTCTACTGGTAACAATTAGTTTAAGGTGATTTTTTAGTATATAATATTTTTCTTAGCATCATGTACATTATCCATGAAAAACTTTGCTTTATTCTAGTTGCTTCTCCAGAGAGTGTTTTGAAGTGTAAAACTATTACCTTAGCTATTTTTACATGAATTGCCAAATGGTACTCTTGGATCATAGGTTCATGTGATGATCTGGT
Source organism: Vaucheria bursata (assembly GCA_032358265.1). NCBI lineage: Eukaryota > Xanthophyceae > Vaucheriales > Vaucheriaceae > Vaucheria > Vaucheria bursata. Next base: position 16,139 of record JAULBW010024956.1, read on the forward strand.
CTTTTCATTACTTTAAAATAAATTGTATGCTGTTTCTACCTTTCCTATTCAATTATCAATTGCAAATGAAACTAGGCAAGAAATCACTAAATAGAAGCACATCAATGCTAAAAAAATCTGATTTTGTCTATTTGTGTTTTAAACTTGTACTTTGTAACAAACTTATGTGAAACAGTTATGTACGTCCTTATAAAAAAAAGTACATACATTTCTTTGTAGTTCTCAACTGTTTTAGAGAAAAGTGTTTGCATGCAGGTACAAAATACCTGATTATCAACTCTGGAAGTCACTAACTTTGGTGATCTAGCCAATGGTGCACATAGCACACAAATCAACTTAGCCCTGGAAAACCATGCTAAGGTTTAAGAGAGGTAAAGTGTCTTGATTAAGATGATTGCTATATTAAACTAGTTTCTTTTGCATTTTTTGCACTATAGCAGGCAAGGTCTAAAAGATTTGTTTTGAGGAATGTTCGATGATTGATTTGTTCCGGTTACTTGTCCACATTTGCTGTAATCCTTAAAGTTTTGAACCACTGCAGATACTGTTTCAGTTTTTACTAAAAATGGTTGATTATGATTGTGTTTTCCTAGTTTAGCAATATTGAATGGCAAGATAAGTTCTGCTGTAGCCTGTTTATTTTGTTCAAAATGAATTTGACTCCTGTGTGTAGCTTGTCTTCTTGCTTGAAGTACTATATGTACATTTATATAGAAAAAAAGCATATAAAATCTTCTAGATTTGAAGTTTTTTATGGTAGTGCAGAAACAATTATATTGTCAACTTAAATATACATCAGCACTTAAATCCCTTAAGGAAGATAGTAGATTTCATGAAAAAAAGTTTTCAAGAAGCAGGACTTGAACTAAACAAAAGTTCAAGTCTTTCTCAAACACAATTTGTTAATGTTAAACATTTTTGATTGCAAAAATCATATGCAAATAAAGTGCTTAAAAATTATTTGTATGCATGAAGGGAAATATTTTAATCAGTTGCTTAATCTAGTCCTGATCTCTTAAGTATTTTCAAAGTATTTTGTTAGGATAAGCTGTGGAAGCCTAGCCTAACTGTGCTTATGTAGCATATAAATTTGACAATGATAAGTCAATATTTGTATATACCAAAGATATCCACAGTAAGTTGATAAGTTTTTCAATCTTCTGGACCAAGACACATTTTGTTACACACCGTTTCTTGGCTTTTATGAACTAAACTAGCAAATAGTGCGGTAAGCCAAGGTTTATTTAAAGGTGAATTGATGAAATTGAAATATTAACCAAAAAAAGATTTTGTAACATCTTTCTGAAAGATTAAGTTTTGATGCAAGCTTTATGTTCATCATGCTTTGTTTTAAAAAAAGACATAACAAACAATGAGTCATTGTACTTTTGTGTTTCATAATTAGATAATTATTTAAATCTTCTATCATTTTAATGTATAAAATATGCAAACTTAAATGATTACTCTGAACAATAGTATAATAGGCAGTTGTAAGTGCAAAAATTTGAGGCAATTACTCAAACAGCATAGACTATCTTAAAATAAAAATAATACTCGATGAGATGAGCTCATATATATATAATTTAAAAAAATTCATGAAGATTTGCAGAAGGATTTTTTTGCATATGCAACGTAATTTTAGTGATTTTCCTTTTTTAAAGTAATTTGTAGCATATACTAAACCTCTAAATATACATGGTTGCCAAACTTATAAAACCATTCCTAAACTGACAAAGTTGGTGACTTATAGAGATAGGATTCCCCTTGGAGTCTTTACCAAGTTTGAAGTTTCTGTTGTTACTTTTGAAAAAAAAACAAATCTAAGATATTTTTAAAATGAATAATTTTGAATCAAATTCAACAATTCTCATTGCTGTTCTAAGAACATAGATATGTAAACAAGAACAAGATTGTTAATTCATCTGGAAGGTTCAGTAATAAAAGTTTTTTAGTATAGAGCTAGTTTAAACCATACTCAAAAGCGGACATGAAATTTATTAATTTTATGGCACTATTTACATGTGTGAGCTGGACTAAATTATCACAAGGGAGAGGATCAGAAAAGAATTTAATCACAGGAAGAAAGAGACACAAGCATGTTCATAGAGACCAAGCAAACGAAGATGATACTTATAAAGACTTTTTAGGTATGTTTACCAAATGTTTTGATATAACAATATTGCATAGTTCAACTAAACATAAGCTTGAATCTGAATGAGAAGTATAATATTCTTTTTTTACTCTCCAATACTGTTTTTTTCCTTGCATGGCAATCACGTACAAGGCTCCATTACAGATCTCAAATGTTCAGTTCCAGTTTTACTTGATAAAATTTCATTACAAACTATAATTTGGTAGTTCAAATTGTCATAATAGTACATGGGTGGTGCTTACATTTTTATCGTATTTTAAAGTTTATTAGATCTCTCCAATTGATATTGAAGCTTTGATGTAAAATTTTTTATGCTAAGTACAGGAGTGGAAAGCCAAAACGAACCAGAGTTTCATTCCAGTAGGTACACTACAAAACACGGATTAGATAGCAGTTTAAGCTCCACACGCAACCATGCAGGTTATTCAGAGAGCTTCATTGATCATAGCCATAGAAGTAAGCATAGCAACATAGCAGACGGTAAGACTAAGTTAATATATTATTAATCTTGTTTTTGAATATGAAAGAAACTAAGTTAGTTTTGTATTAATCGATTTCTGACACTATTTATGTAGAATTATTCTATCAGTTTCTGAAACATTTCTATGCTATTTTCCACATAGTTTAAGTATGTTACTTTCTAACAAATATATTTTTCCTAATTTCAAATGTTAAATCTATTATGCAGTATTTGGCTACTTTTACAGTTTTCTATCAATTTTTAGTAACATTTGATAATTCTTTTTTTGCTTGTCATTGTTTATAGAGCGACTGAAGTACTTTATTTTAGTATACGAAGAAGAATCTGAAAATAATGGTCCATATGAAAATTCGATTGGTAAGTAAAACAACAATAATCAGCATTTTGGCAAATTACGTACTGTTGTCATATTAAATAATATATGGTACTCATTTAACTTTTTTGCTATACTTTGAATTATATGCATAAAAGTATTGCAGTATATTAGTTTTTAAATGTCAAAAATGAGCAACTGAAATACATGATTTCAGTGTACCAACATTAATGTTAGCAAATGGAGTACAATTTGAAATTCATTGCTCATGACATCTATTATTCTGATCAAATTTATTTTCATGCAACTAAGATGATTACTATGTTACTTGTCTTCAATGAATTATCACAAAAGCATGTCATGAAAGTTACAATTTAACATTATACTGCAGATGAACTCTCTGAGCTTGTGGAAAACAAGTTTCCTGGACTCGTGAGTGCAGCAAGACGAAGCCAAGATCAGAGAAATATGAAGACACCTGAGGACAACAAACAGTGTCTAGCAAAGTACCTTTAGCGAAAAATCTACTGTTTTTGAAACCAGTGTACATAAATAATGATCTTATCTTGGAAAAACTGAATAAATGTTGGTGTACTATTTGGGGCTATCATAAGTGTCAAAAATTTGTTTTGAATCATATATTCTTATAGTCCTTTTGTATAGTTTATTTTACCTTAATCAAAACAAGGCCTTGAGCAAACTGTCCAAAGCAATCATTCTAGTGCAGCAAATTTTGATGAAACACGTGTAATTTCATTTTGTAAGAAGCTAGTAATTGAAAGTTTGAAAAAAATTAAATTTTTTGTTAAAAAGTAAGGGCTGGATTAATGACGTTTACTCACTGAAAATTCGCAAAATCGACAAGCATTCAATCTAATTAAAGTTATGATTGAAGAATTAAATTAAATATGCATATGAGCGTGGCTAATTGATGATATTTACAAATTTTTATGTAATCCCAGTCCACAAATGATACCTGAATTCTAACACAACTTTGATTTCCTATTCAATGTCAATGCTGCATACTGAAAAGTGACTTGACTATTATGGGTTTATACTTTCCTTCCTTTGCATTGGTGTAACTTGGATGTGCTGTTAAGCTTTGTCAACAGAATTTGAGAAAAATTTAGTTTTTCAAGAAGCCTCATGAAGGCTTTCACTGGCTACTAAAATAGAAGTTGATGCTGCTTGACTAGGCTCAATCCATATACTGAAATATACTAATTTTCTATAACTTCAATACAATTCTCGGTATATTTTTGGTACTCAGTGTAATATTTAGTATAAGGGTTGTCCATGTATTAAATTTGAAGATTATTTGATTGATCGATATGATAGTCATTATTTAGAAAAAATTTATAGCGCAGGAAATAATTAAATTCCTAGAAAAAATGGTTTAAATCAAAATGAGCATATTTTGTATTTGCACTTATTTCAGAATATAGTATCGACATTCCTAGAACATTTAACACTAACTTTTTCTAATACTTATTTTCCATTTACACCAAATCTTGGATAATTTCGCCTTTCTTGAGCACAACGATTGAGCTCAAAACAGATAGTAGCAGTGTTGCGATCCTATAATTTTATTGTTACCAGAACTAATTTTTCCTCCCACAAATTTATGTCAATTCCCTACTTTTACGGGCAATATTTATTCGTTGTGAAAAAATAATTAACGGATTTATAATAATCGTGTAAAACACGGAGACGAATGCAATATATTTGCAGTAGAAATGAATTTAACTGGTGGCAGGTTTATCTCTAAATTACGAGGTATCTCGAATTGAATAGTGTCTCTATTATTTGAAGTTGAAGTACCTACGATGTACTGTCACAAAGTAAGGTTTGGATTTCGGGACCTCTGATGACCTTTCATAACAGAGTCAAATTGAGGGCATTTTGCATGTTGAGATTCAATAAAGTCAATGGAATACTACAACGTAGTCCATTTGATGTTCGCTTCGCCTTATCTTGAAGATGTTGCCATACTTGAACTCAAATCACAACGTAATCGTACGTCAGAGATAGGGTATCTGTAAATAAATTTCTTTTATTTTACCGTATTAGTTCCAATTGTTATTTTCATAGATTCCAAACCTTTATGACAGAGGTATCATTAGGTCACTTCGAAATTAATTTTTTTGCGACGGACATTCCAATTCTAAGAAGCTAATGCAACTTTTCACACTAACTACCCGATAAGACGTTTCGCTACAAAGAAAATATCTTGCGAATATGAAATAAGATGATATTTAAATTTGTAAAGGCATGAAATTGGTGTAATTGGACTATATACTGACGTAAATCATACGCATCTTATTCGTATAATAGTCGAGGTTCTCATGCGTATTCATTACTTGAACAACTTTCAGTTGAGTCTTGCTATAAGGTCATAAGTCACTATATTAAAGTCAGCATCATTCTTCCAAGTAATTCATTATTTAGAGCTTCATACACCTCTATCCTAGGTTCATATTTCAATCATGTCACCAAAGTGTTGGAGATTTGATGGTACCAATGAGCGTAGAAATCGAACTACGAACTCTTCACGTAGCTCTGTATCGAGTACTGGATGGTTTTCCAAACCAAAAGTTATTATGAGTGATATTATATCAAATACTTCACCTTCCATCAAAGGAGTCCTTGTAAGAACTCATAAGCATCTATTTCTTCGACGCGGATTTCCAATTTTTGTAGAGCTACGCGGCAGTATAATTATATGCTATGATAAACAAACTGCTCTCAGACGACATTTTTCTGGCCATGGAGATTGCCTCAAGATGCACGACATTATTGGTTCTGATGAATCCATAGCCATTGAAGGAAATTCCAGGGAAGGTTTCTTCCCATTCAAAATAAAACTTCGCGGGAATGGTAAAACTCTATATTTCGCGTCCGAAACTGATGAACAACGGTCTAACTGGATCCTAGAACTCAACGCTGCTCGAGTGGAATATGGCCCGCTTCAGCTTCGTCTTTTATCCACTATCGGCGTTGGTCATTTTGGGAAAGTTGTTCTCGCCCAGGAGAGAAGTTGCAGTGGTAAGGATGGGCTTTTAGCGTTGAAAGAGATTAAGCTTGTCCGTGATACCACAATGAGAGGGGCACTCACAGAGCGAATGTTATTGGCCTCTCTTCCGGACCACCCATTTGTAATTTCCTTAAAAGTAAGTTTCCGATACGGAAATTACCTTTACTATGGCTTTGATTTCAAGCAAGGTGCCGATCTGTTTGAGCACATTCGCCAACATGGCATCAAGATGAATTTATACACAGCACGTTTCTATATGGCTCAAATTGTGCTAGCCTTACGGCATTTGCACCTCCACAATATTGTCTACCGAGACCTCAAACCGGTGAGTTTAATTTGATTTACTAACATTTTTTTCACTTTGCGTGTTAGATATTTTCATATGCAAATTAATAAGTCATGAATTTAATGTATCTTTTTACTTACTATAGGAGAATGTTCTTGTTGATGAAGTTGGAAATCTATGTCTAGCGGATGTAGGTCTAAGCAAGCAATTGCCAGCCTCGGGCCGTACTTTCACAATATGTGGCACGCGATCTTATCTTGCCCCAGAAATGATCGAACCCGACTCTCAGGGTTATGGATTCAGTGTTGACTTCTGGCAGTTAGGATGCTTTTTGTATGAGCTCTATGCCGGTCGTAGCCCTTTTTGGATATCAACTAAGGGTGCAACCAAATCACGAGCAGATTCCGGTGTCACAGCAATGCGAATTCTACGAGGTCAGTTTACTCGACCCCGTCGAATTGACGATGTTGCTTGGAGCTTGGTGCTTGATCTGTTGGAGCAGAATCCTGCCCGGAGAGTCGGTTCTGCTCGCTGTGGTCCGGTAAATCCGATCATCGACGGTTCACGACTGTTACCTGGTTGGAATGCCTTAGCAATGCATCCATTTTTCAGCAAAGTAAATTGGACTGCAGTCTTCAATAAAGAAGTTGAGGCTCCCTGTATGCCTTGTGCAGTAGATGAAGATGATTTGGTGGTTAACTTCAGTACTCGTTTCTTAAGTCAAGAACCTCAGTGGGGTGATGATGATGAGTTGTACTGTGGAACAAGAACTGAATTGTTACATGAAGATAAGCTCCAAGGATTTGGATGGACAAGACCAGTTACAAATTTCTGTATGAATGTTGAGACGTCTCAAGAAGAAAAAGAAAGATGTCTATGCATTCCTTCTGATGGCACTGCAAGCTGTTGTAGTAAATCGAGCGCCAAATTTGCACACTGCCTTATACCGTAACTATCATCGTACTTTACTTTTTACAAGTTTTCTCATACAGAAGCAAAAAATATAGAATTTAGCTCTTAGCTGAGTTCCCACCTTAAATCCACGTAGGGATTAAGCTATATTTTTAGAGTAGTTATACTGAAATTGTTATGTATGGTGGGATGGTAGGACTATATTCAAGGAATTATGGTAGTATCAGCGGTTTGCTAGTTCATATACTACCTAAACGTTACCGCGACATGGGATATTTTTGCATTCTGCATGTGCCACTGAGATTTTCGAGTCATTTGCATTTTTATATGTGCACATTAAATAAAAAAATTTGAAATTATGTTTTGTCTATTATTTTTTATTCACTAAGTTATTTATTTTTATACTGTATACGCGGAAATATACCTCTACGATATGTTACACTGGTTTTTCCTCAAATCAAATCTGAAATACTTTCTTGGGTTAAATCAAATATCAGCACATAATAGAAAGTAAAACTAGCAGTCTTATTATGGCTATTGATTATTTGAATAAGCTCTGTGCCGATATTGATGACACCAATAATGAGCACATTGAGCAAAAAATCGTATCTGCAGATACAGATGAAAAACTTAAAATATGAGCATCAAAAATTCCAGAAAAATTATGAAAAATAGTAGTTCAAATATTTTTTGAAGTATTCAATAAGCTAAATGCTTCTTGTTGGAGATTTTACCTCTACCCTTTTCATTGATTAGATGAATGCTCATATCGAATAGATAAATTAGTCTCTTTTTATGATGGAAAACTTCTTCTGTCTATGGATGAGATGCGAGTGCTGTAGCAATAAGCAACCTGAAGTGACCTATTTTCTCACTAAATACCATGCAACCTACGGAGTTGAATGCTCCATGATGACAAATTGTCTGGTTAACGCAGGTATTTGGTTTAAAGAGGTTTTGATCAATATGTAATTTTTTCCAGTACGAAATAAGTTAAAAACTAGCGTGAAATTGAAACTTGTCAGATTTTGATGATTGCTTCTTTTCTCCATCTTGCTCCTTAAGGCGTAATTGAGATCAATTTATTCAGCATCCTGATAGTAATGCTTTTCTGATATGTTGTGGTGTGGTTCCAGCATTGTCCAAGTAATCAGTTTCTCATCTTCATTTGACCCATCTTACATATCTTTTACCTCCACTTTTTTCACTAAGATCTCATTTTTCTAATCATCAATAATTGCTTGACACATTTCCATATCCTCATTCACAACCTTCAAAACTCTTTCTTTTAAAACGACGATTTATGTGAATATTTCTGTCTCTTGCAAAAAATAACACTGGAACAGCTTATTATCCAACTCCAACACATTTCCCTTCAGTCTTTACAGTTTTTGACCACTTTCAACAGGAATGGTTTAGATTTCTTGATGCTTGAAACTTTTGCAATGCTGATGCCATACTTTTTTCACATCTGGCAAAAAGACAATCTAGCATCATCTTTAAGCACATCAAGTTTTCTACCAAGTTTTTTCATTTCCACACAAAAATGCTTGATATGTGTGCTCTCTAAAAAAAGTGACTGTATTGAAAAGTTGAAATTAGACTGCAAGTTTTATGCTTCAATTATCTCTTCATACAACTTCAAAAACCATGATTAGTTTAAGATACTGAGGACATAAAACTATTTGTCTAGTAAGCATTCAGGAACATAAAAAAGTCGAGAAATTTTTTAAAAACTTATGAGAATGTATTCATGTTACAGGTGAAAGTGCATGCTAAAAAGTTTCATCAGCATTTAATTTAGGGTGTACATTTTAAAAGTGATTCAACAGAAAGATATTAACATTAAAGAGGTGTTACTTTGTCATATTGCATTTTATTTTGCTATCGTACACTTTGTTTTTGCTGTATATTGTTCACATTAGAAACTACTTGGTACCATAGAAAAAACATTTGAAGTTTGCTCAAACATGCCCTTCACCATTTTAAAAAGGATAAATACTGAATACATACTTACTGCGTGAATGCTGCTTGAATCTTACCTGTACCATACTTTTGTACTGTTTACAAATGAACCTGAAATAGTTCCTGCATCAATATGATTTCTATACAACCTTGTAGTCCTTTTTTTGTACAACTAGGGGACATAAGTAATTTTTTGTTGAGATTGGAGAATTCTGGGATTAACTGATATAAAAATCTTTTTTAAGTAATGTGTTGAACTTGAGAATGAGTGTGCAGTTTGGAGGACAAATTTCTATCTAATAGTTGGCACTTCTTTATACTTATAAATATTGTTTTTGAAAATCTTGAGACTACTTTCAACTAATCACTGCTGCCATATCTTTGCTTCTCAGACAGATACTGTAGTTGAATGAACTTGATGATACTATTGCTAGTACTAACAAGTTCTGAGCCAACAATATTCATTACAATGAATTTTGTATTAATTTCAAATGATTTTCAGTGTCAACCAGTAGCATACCTGGCCTAAATAGTTCTTGGTAACATGCTGATAGTGTTTCAGATTTCAAACTAACCTTGAGCTGAAACTGAAAAGCTTGTTTAAAAAAATTAACAGAAGATTTTGTCAGATACCATATTATGCCAGAAATAATGATTCTCTCTATTAGGATTTCTGGTTTAAAGTTGAAAATCAAGCAGTTGATATGTCTGCAGTCAAAAATTTAAATGGCTTTTTTTGTTATTAAATCTCTAGCTCTACTGGCTTACACAGTAGCTTGACTTCACATACTGCATTACTGTTACATAGTGATGTTATGTTGGTAATTTGAGTTCACTATGTTATGCATTCTTGGCATATATAAAATTTGGTTAAATTTCTATTGAGCATTACAATTATTAGGAATGAAACAGTCAAAAGGCAAGAAGAAACGGACAAGAGTTAGCACAGATATGTTGCATTTAGTAATTTGCATTGATAGAAGTGAGGATATTCTATGAACACAACGAAAAAACATGTAGCCTAATAATTCAAAATGTGTCACTCTCCTTGAATCTTGAAATTGTACAAACCTTCTAAAATTGTACCATAGCTACAAACAGAATTAGTACTTTGAGAACTTAATTCCTAATGATAGACGCTATTTTAATATCCAATTTTTTATTTTCAAAGTGATAATATAGTAGATGGGGCAATAATAAAAGTTTTTAAAATGAGTTGCAGAAAGATTGAGAGTTTCTACTAATAATGCAACAAAGTTCTTATTTGATAAATAATGCATTTTAGCAAATATGATTTAATGGAGTAAAAACCAATTATAGTTTCATTCCATAATTTTAAATTTTATGAACTAGCTTTGTGAGTTATAGCTGCAGCATCTTAGATTTTGTTTTGATTAAAAAAGTAATTTTCTTTAAATTTAAATGACCAACTACCAATATTTTTTCTTGAATGGAAAGATGTGACGTCATAATGATGAATTTGTGACTAAAACCATTGAAATTTTTATTGCAAGTGCTCAATTTTTGACATGACTGAAAGTATGACACAAGTAAGATGATGACAGTTGACAAGTCAACAAAAAATAATTTGAAGTTATTATGATTTTAAATATGTTTATAAATTTAAGATAAGTATAAATGAACTAACTACATATCTACTAGACAATACACTGATAAATCCAGTCTACAACACTCAGGGACAATTTTTTCATATTTTATAATGCTCTGCAGAGTGAATTGGTACCAGGTTTTTGAAATAGCTTGAACTTCTCATTAAAAATATGACCTCTCCTAGATTCAGCTGTGCAGTATTTCAAACCGCCATCTATCATGAAATAATTCAGGAACTTATTATTTTTCTTGTAAGCAACTCCGGAAGTTTATAATTGACACAAGCATTTAATATTAACTGGCATGTTGAATAGACTTTTTACATTTCACCCACAATTACATCAACTAGACACTTAAAGGTATATGCAGTATAATCACAATGGATGGAAATATAGATAGGTGCAGGTATAAATAGCTTGAACATGATAAATATAGGTACAACTCTTACAGACAGATCAGTGCCTGAGGACGCCTTCAATTTTGTCATTGACTAATTTTTCATAAATTTGATATTTTTACACATTTCAGTGACAACAAAAAAATAAATCAGTTACTCTTTGGCTGAAAATCAAGCAAATAGTTGTATAATTTTATATGATTGGTTTTCAGGGACAGTGTTTTAGATGGAAGCAAGCCAAATACAGAGCGAGTTGTCTGTTAAAAAAAAGAACTATTCCAAAAAACGTTTTACAGCAATAAATGCCAAAGGATTTAAGGCAAAAAAATGTTGAAGTCAAGTAACTTTCTTTGATATTTCTTTTCAGCAAAATAAAAAATTCGAAGTTCAACACTTCTTCTTGCTCAAGTGCAATCTACCAATGAGAAATTCCCATCGTTAACGGTATTTCGGAGAAACAAAGTTTTGACGAGATAAGATGAAATCGTGTGCTTGTGTAAGATCGAGGATTTCTTTTCGTACTACTTATATCAAAATCCGCGACAAATTACGATGATCTCCACAGATTTGAGTTTTGAATGGCAATACTTCATCAGTACGCGGCAGAATAAAGCCTGGCAACCATTTGAGGACGAATTATCTCTCAAACTTGAATATGAATTTAATTTTTCTAGTTTGGGAAAAGTCGTGTTAACTTCAACAGCCATTGGAACCAGCGGCGATGAAAGCTCATGTACAGTAGATTTGCTTCAAATGGAAATACGTATTATTACCACGGATGAAGTCGGAGTTGTTCAACGCATTGTAGGTGAAAAATCGGGCGTAGGTATGGTAGTTATTCACTTTCTACGGAAAGTTTTTGGAAAACAATTCTTCCACTAAATCGTAAGCTACTTAGATAAGGCTCGATTATGTTCGAAGGGAAGAAAACGAAGTAGATTTTGTAATTGATAATTTCTGCATTCCAGAACATTTATGAGTTATTTTTTCATAGTATTCATTCAAACTATTCTAATCCTTAATGCGTTGTCTATTTTAATTCGGCCTAGTCAAATACTCTTTGACTCTAAATTTCTGATCAAATTCCATTTATTATCGCAGTATTGTTCTAAAAAAGTGTCGTATAAATCTATATTTCATAACGATATTTACATAAAAGTTGTACTATATTACCATTATTTTTTAAATAAAAATTGCACAAAATAAATTATGTCTGCATAACTTGAATTTTTATTAAACAGGTAGTTTAACACCTCCCAGAGAAGTTTGGGAATATGAGGCGGATGACAATTACTGGAAGTATCTAAGTCCATCATCTTGTGAACTTATCCGAATTTCTCGAAGCTCAGGGAAGGCCAGTACAATGATGCACACTTTAGAAGAAGGAAAAATATATTCATTCGAGATTTATTTTGAGCTAAAGCAGTACTTTAACAAATCAACGAATAAATGGCATAAACTTCAACTCAGTCAGCTTACTCCAAACTTTACTCAAGAACTTCCAAGTAAGCATGTAATTTTTTTAATCCTGTCACGAAAGAAGTATTTCTAGCTGTTTAGAAGCACGTAATATCTCATTAACACATTTGGAGTTTTACGCTTACTTTTTTTAAGTCTAATTTGATTCAATCATATATGATTTCAGTAAGTTTGTCCATATTGAAAGTTTTATTTTTTTAATGATAACTATGTGCTTTATTTCTTGAAAAGGTTCAAGCTTGGTTAAATAAACATAATGTGCATTTACCAAAACTACAATTCATTAAATATTTAACTTTTTCTTGAACTATTTGCTACACTAAAATTAGGGCATACTTTTAGTTCCTACTGTTATCTCTTTTATACAAGGAACAGCCACTTCATTCTATTTATTATTTTTTGAATTTCATTGCAAATTTATGTTAATTATTTCACTTGTCAACTTCAATTCCTTTCTGTTTACCAAATTTATTAATTACCAGCTCTTTATTCTAAAATTTAAACTACATTACTTCTAAATATTGAGCCTGCTTACTTGAATTTGTTGACTTATATTATACCGATATTTTTATTACTTTATTTGCATTTTCTAGATTCTCCTTCATAAAATTCTCCATCGATATATTTATTTTTATAGTTATGCTACATTCTTAAATTTTACATTGTTCAACATTGATAAAAAAATCTTTTGAAACTTAGGATTTTATTCTAAAATTACTGTTTTGACCTGAATTTTTAGAGTTTATGGAAAAATTAAGCCAGCAAGAAAATAATATTGTAGAAATAACTCATGGATATATGAGGCTGGTAAGCACTGAACCTCATTTCCTTAAATATGAATGCATGTAAATGCCATAGTATTTTTATTTAAAGGCAAGCCTGTATACTTTTCTAAAATATATTTTTTCAGCGGAAGCATTTCAAAAGTTTTCAAAGCCCATTCTTTTTTTGGTTTTAGTTAATTTTAATTTTTACTATGAAGCAAAATGTTGTTGATGGGATACCAGTGAGTATTAAAAAAGTGATGAAGCAGTATGTCGAGATGAAGCATAAGAATGGAGAGGGCTTAGTTCTAAACGATGGAAGTACAATTGACAAAGGCCTATTAACTCAAATACCTGATTTGCTGAAACAATTGGAACTTAATTCTGAATGCGTGAAGAAAGTACTAAGTTCTCCAATTGGCGCTGGTGGATTTGCCAAAGTTTACAAAGTGAAATGCAATGGAGAAATAATGGCTGCAAAGGTAATTGCATGTTAGCTGTACACGTGAAAAGTGTGGCAGTTTTTTATTGCTATTTACTACCTATCTCATCTTATGGATAATTTCTTCTTGATAGTTATAGTTAGAAGTGTAATCATTCTCTCAGGTTGTTCAAATGCACAATTTAAATGAAAAGCAAGCTCAAGATATATATGCTATGTTTGCCAAAGAGGTCTGTTTGTTATCAAGACTTCAACATGAGAGAATAGTTAAATTTCATGGTTTTGTTGCCACTACGGTCGAGTTTGTTCTAGTTCTTGAGGTACGTGTACTGTTCGACATACTTTTGAATGCAGGCTGAAATATTTTATAGATTTTCCTACCACAGTTTGAGTGAACTAGAGGCTATATTTCTAAAATTACTCTTTCAATACCTCAGTATATGCAATGTGGGTCTTTAAGAAGTTTGCTAGATATGGAGAGCAAATGGAATGAAGTGACTCCGGAGCAGCGTCACCGAATAGTAGTGGATATAACCGAAGGAATGCAGTTTTTACATGAAAGACACACTGCTCATAGAGATGTTAAAAGGTAATTAATTCTAAATGTTCTCTCTGCTCTAGAAGTACAGTGTGTTCATATTAATATTACCATGGATGGCTTTAAGTATCTAAAGATTATAAATTTTGAACTCTACTATTCAAAGTAATATTAAAAGGAGGGATTGTAGTTGCCTCAAATTTGAATTTGAAATTCACATTTTCAGGAACTTTTTCAAATTCAGTTGTAGAAAAGTGCATATTCTTTTGTACTATGCAGTGCTAACATTTTGATGACGGATGGTTTCCGGGCCAAGTTAGCCGATTTAGGTCTCAGCAAGACAGTTGATACTCTCACTTCTTATTTCTCGAAATCACTTAAAGGAACAGTCCAATTTATTCCTCCTGAAGGGTTTGATACTGCAACAAAAGACAATTTTAAAGGAGATGTATATAGTTATGGCATACTTTTATGGGAAGTTATGTCTGGAATTTTGGGCAGAGAGAGCTCCATGCCATGGGCACATATGCTCGTCGAGCAAATCATGTGTGCAGTGCTTCTCTTAAAAAAACGTCCCATGTTACCTGAAGAATGTATTGTTGATGAAAACATGCTTCATGCGCGAACCGTGGCAAATGTGATGGATCGTTGTCTGGCCTATGAACCGATTGACCGCCCATCATTTAACGTCATATTAGAATGCTTGCAGAATGTTCAGGTTGATTAAGCTTTCATACGGATTGATTCTTACTGTTCATGATTTCAATTGTTTTTCTATATTAATATTTGTGTTGTTCATGTTGAATTCATGAAACCTATTGTTGAGAACTTTGACAGTAGGAATAATTTTTTTGGGATGTTTTTCAGAAAAAGTTCTCTTGGAATATAATGTCAATTTTTTTTTATTTTTTAGTAAAAGTTTATCTCATGTAAGGAACAATTCATACAATTTAATTTTTAATTCATTTTTGCTTTCATTTATTTCCTTCTCCAAATGCTTATGATTGAATTCTGATTATTAAATTTTTCATATTTTCAACATAGTATTACTTTTCAACAAGTCAAATTCAGTCTCACTTGAGTTATTTTATTAAGGTTTGTATTTGGCAAGGTTGAAATGCTCACGTACTGTAATATTTGAACCTATCTGTGGTTGATGAATCATATCATATGGTCATTTTTTTGTATAATCTGAATGGCATCGATTTTAAAGCTGATAAAAATTTATAGATTGAAGTTTGAATATGGCAAAACTTCATGGTCAAACTATATTTGAATGCAGACAACTGCATATTTTATGGCAGGTTTCAAGACTTGCTTCTTGGGATTTATACTATGTTCATTTGAACTCTAAAGAAAATATTTTCTTAAAGTGTAGTTACTGCTTGGTGATAATTCTAGAAACTTAATTGAGATTAAGATTCTATGTTCTGACAGACTCCTTTTTTGTGTCAGGTGGAAATGGCTAAAAATAAAGAACCTTCTACTCTCCAAAGAATGAACGAGGTTAATAAATGTACTATTTTTTGCACTTTCTAATTAGAAAGGTCTATGATTTTTTGCTTGAAATCATAAGTTTTGTAATTATTATTAGTCATCTATGCTGATCAATGGATATTTGTGGAAACCATTCTTGTTCGGAAAGGATAGCAATGTAGCTATGATAGTGATCTGAAAATTGTACCATGGTATTCCTTTCCAGTTTGAAATTTATTTCTTTAAGTAATATGCCAGTATTCTTAGCTAAGAATTCTGTAAATTTACTTAAGAGTAGCATAGGTGTGACATGGAGATTTAAGCATAAATGTTGGCAATGTTTTCCTGCGTTGCGCTGTGTGTAAATGATTGCATATGCTAGATTTTGTAGAAGATGAGTTGAGTCCAGAATATTCATTTCTTTAAAATCAGTTATTCTATTATTTATGAATTTTTTTAATAAATGACAGGAAGAGTTCAGCAATGATAATGTAATGGAAAAAGTATATATATCTACTGGGGGCCCGAATTGGCTCAAGAACAAATCTAAATTGAATTGGAAATAAGGCAGTTGTACTTCTGAGTTTAAGGGATTTCAAAACAGATTAACGTATGTTGCTTTAGAGGACAATCATTTGATAGGTACTTTGATGTTTATTCTGGTTTTGTTCATGTACTAACGTACACGTACTTTCATCATAGGTAATTCATCCATACTTAATATTATACATATACATATATGTGCAACTGTTTTATTGGTATCTACTTATTGATGTTTTAGGAATACTTTCTTGCAGTAGATGTAGAAATGTAAATAGTTTTTTTCACTCTGAAGAGTTGATTGATGGCAAAGAGTCTATGAATATATCATTACTGTGATTTTTTTATCTCCACCCTGAAAAATCATCCATAGATTATTTTTCTTCTTTACTCAATGCCTAGCTAAAATAGACTGCTATTACAATTTTTCAGTACAGTTGATTCAAAATATTGGACATGCCATATTTTAAATTGTATTTAGGAGTATCGTTCAGTAGTAGACAAAAATCATTAACCAAATTAATGGATTTTTTTTCTGTTTTTTTTTTCATTTCAAATTATAACAATGTCAATTTTTGCCATTCAAACATGAATCCTGTAGAGTTTCAAAACATAATAGATTGTAACTATAATTAACAAGTGATTGTGTTACTATATTTAGGCTGCATACCTCCTGAGCTTCAGTTCTTGACTTACATCACAACTCTTGACTTGGGTGGCAACAAATTGTCAGGTTAGAATCAAATTAAAATGCTCTTGTAATCTGAAAGAGCAACTGCGTATTTTTCTTATTCCTCTTCTTTTATGAGAAAATGCTAGTTCCTAATATGAAAATGTTGGTGTTTTCTTATTTTCTGTAAAATTAATTTTACCTAAGCAAAAAAAAGCTTGCTGAATAACTTGCTATGTTAAAGGAGGTTCATATGCGAAGTTTTTTATAGCATTTACATATTTTTAACGTTGTACTTTACACAGTATGATTTTTGAGAATGTCTGGCATATATATTCGATATCTATGTACTAGTATATTATGGAGATTATATGTCTTTTTATTAGTTTGAGAAAAATGTCAAAGTTCCATTGTATTTCAGTTCATTTTTTTGCATTTGAGAAATTGTCAAAAAAATTTGTAATGGTATTAAAAAACGAAGATCATCGACTGCCAAGTGGCTGGAATTTTTTCATGTATACATGCTCTACAAAGATCTCATCTTTGATGTTTTTTCACTATCATTGCATTATTTTTCATGATGATAGCTCGGGTAAACTTGGAATCTACCTTTGTTGAAAGTTTTAATATTGATAATCATTTGAATGAAGCTACATCTATTACTTATTTCTGCATATGCCATGAATTTTCATTTTAACTTGTTGATGCTCTTATTCGAAGTCTGCTTTGTATAGTTTTGTACAGCATGTTTAGCCATTCTATTAAGTAAAAAATTTATATTCCAACAAAATATTCAAAAGGGATATTTTTGAATTGCATCTTTTGTTGATACTACTAGTATGTAAGCATAATAATTGACTTTTGAATGTATATTTTCTGTTTAAAAATTCTACAGCTGGCATGTAACTGCATCATTTTTGTGTAAAATTTTAACTTTTTTCCAGCCTACCAAATATATATCTGTAGAACATTGGTACCCCCTAAAAGTATAATAATCGCTTAATGTTCACATATTGCTATTAAAATTAAAGTGGACTACAGTTCTGGCCATGTATTTTTTTCAGTTTTGTCAATTTTTTTCATTCTATTTTATTGATTTTCAATCCGTTTATTATGGTGGTTTGTTAGAAAAACAGCAATATTCTATGTTTGAACAGATGAAACTTCCTAAATAATATAGTTGTGGTGCCATTAGGTTAATTGCATGAAAGATTTTTTATATTTTTATGCTTCATTTATCCATATTTTTTGTAGTTGTTAATCTTGATGTCTCATTTTTCTTTTATTGTCTCCAACAATGTAGGATCCATTCCTGAAGAACTTGGAAACTTACAGAATTTACAATTCCTCTCTTTATACGGAAATCAGCTTACAGGTAAATATTTTGCTGTCAAGTTCAGATATTATCAAGGCTTCTATGATATTTTTTTGTACCTGTTGAGAAAAAAAGGCAAAATGAAGAGCATTCCAAATCAGACTTAAATGAAAAAATTGTATCTCTCCTTCCTAATAATAAATAAATGAATTGGTATATGTGCCAGGAATTTTTTTTAATCATCTGGCATATTACGTCTTAAAAAACTTAATGGTATCAAATAAAGAATTCAAGCACTGAAGCTGGTGTGTGTTGGGAATCCAATAATTTCTTGTTTTTGATATAATATGCACTGCTATTCCAAGATTTACTTATGCTATGAAATTTTTCATGTTCCTGTAATCTGTAATTTTTTTATTGTTTTAATTTTAAGTAGTAATTTATTTTAAAATATCTTAGATCCTATAGCCCATTTAAAGGAATTGCTAAAATTTTATAAAAATTGTCATAATACTTCCAATCTTTTAAGTGTTATGTTGGTGATAAATTATTCACTAAATGGTCACTTGCAATCGCAGATGAAGATAAAGCAAACAACTTTGCATTTGAAAGTTTGCAGTATCAGTTTTGTTGAGATCAATTTTGTTTTTGCACCGTAAATATCAGTTGAAATTTTTTGAAATTTTATAGTCATTCTTATAAAATTAGTCAAGCAATGTTCTTCATTGAGTCCGGAACTGATTCATTTGAAAATATTCTTACCATTATTTTCATTTTTCCATTCTTTGTTTAGGTCCAGTACCAGATAGTTTTGCCAACCTTAAAAAACTAACGCAGCTGTATCTTCAAGACAATGAGTTAATAGGTAAAAGTATTCTGCATTATTTTTCATTGTATGCAGGACATCAGCTCTTTTTATTTTAAACATATCTTTGCCTTTCTACCCTATAGTTTGAAGAAGTAAATAATATTTTTGTTCGTCTACAAGCATCAAACAAATATCTGCATTTTTTTCAACTTCGTTGGTTTTCAAATGCATATACTTGAAATTGGAATTTTTTATAATGTCACTTGAAGCAGTTTGATGAATACTATGGTTTTTTGGACAAAATTCAATTGACACTTTTATTGTCAATACCAACAATTGTGGAAAGTACAGAGTACTATCATAAAGTTGAAGTTTTGACAAATAACTCTATGGACATCATGCATTAGACAAAGAAATCAAGTGGAATAGGCTAAATTTGATGATGTAATTTGTATTCGAACGGAAAAGTAAGTATGTTCAAATCCTTAAACAGAAGTATTTCTACTTGCATACTACTGTCCTCTAGTTAGGCCTGGGTTTTACACAAGGTGTTCATGATTTTTGCATTATCTTAATAGCCTGGAAAAATATTTATATAAAGTAATTTTTGATTGATTGAGGCCCACGTACTAGTGAACATTCATCAGGGTATATAATTGATAGTTCTAAGAAAGTTGTTCTCTATCTTCAATAATAACTTATTTGTTTATGCTTCAGTCTAGAAAACTAGATTTAGAAAACAATATGAATACATTGCATTTACCTATATTTTAAAACAAGTTTATTTTAAATAAATATTAAGGAAAGCTTCCATCTCTTAAGGAACCTTAAATTGGAGCATAGATAAAAGATGAAATTTGTTTAACTTTTTCTTACAAATTTTCATAGGTGGTCGTCCAGATATCCCAGGATGTGGCATCATTTTTTCCCCTCAAAGGTAAGTTTCAATTAAACTGGCTTACTTTCTTATTTATGTCGGTTCATATGATATTCAATGAACATTACCTGTATACTAATAGCTACATACATACATACTCCTCACTACCATTCATATTAGCAGAAATAGTAATGAACAACCATTTTCAAAATTTTTTATGGAAATTTTATATTTTCCTCAATCTGAATTTATAGGTGAGTACTTATCCTAGATCCTTCATCATTTGATTCTTTATTTTGAAAGCGGATAAGTAAGGCGCAGATAGCTACAAATCTTTTAGTTGTCAACTTTATCATCGGACTAGATGCACTCTAAATTTTGATCCCCTGTATGCTAAATTTACACTACTAGCCCCAATTATAATAAGTGAAGATTCAATTTATTCATTTGTTGGTATTTTGCAATGAAATATCTTGAAAATCCAGCCTAAATTTTTAAAATTTTTCAAAATGAACGATTCGACCCAAGAGTTATCATTACGACAGTTTCTAGCACTTCTGTATAGTTTCGCATTAGAATAATTGACCAACAAAATTTTTCTAACATGACTAGATTCTCCTACTGGATTAATTGTTGAAACCAATGAGAGTCATAAAATTGCTTACTTAATTATAGGTCTACTAAAAGACTTTGAAATGAAATAGAATGCAGCATTTCTCTCAATTTCTATGACAATACCATTTTCAATAGAGAAAAGAATACTCATTCTATATCTCAATCAGCGCAAAATGGTTGTAAGATATGATTAACTTTTTTGATATCTTCATTAATATTTAAAAAAATGCATATTTATATGAAACTGATGCGCAATTCTGTAAATTTTTAATTCCTTCGAGAATTGCAAAAAAAATGAGAACATGATTATTTCATTCTGTAGACACTATTACATAATATTTAATTTCATGACTTGCTAACAGTTATCTAATTTTTTACTATAATTTTTTCAATTTTCAAGAGGGGGAACAATTTGAGATGCAGCTATACATTTTCTCCAAGGTGAGATGTTGGAATATGTATATAAGTACATATGTATATATGCATTTATGATTAAATGCCCTCCATACTAATAGTCTATGCTGGATAACTTGTAATAATAATTAAGAATTTAATGTACATTTATTCAAGAATGTGTAAGTTTGCGTTTTTACAAACCATTTCTTACTGCTCAAATCACAAAAATATGTATTAGTAGAAATCTTTGGTATGACACCAATATTTCTCAATCCTAAATGAAAAGTTATTTAGTAGTTTTCTGTTGGATACATGATACATTATCCAGTGATTATGATGTACATTAGTTCAATGTAAAAGTATAAATATATATATGTGAAAAGAGTGGCTTCATCGGTGACGAGTTATGATCAAGTTTCTCATCTTTCTTTTACAGTTTGGTAATGGAAATGATATTTTCTTTATTGCATGAAAAGTATAAGATTGAGTAGTACTAACAATTTTGAAGAAAGCATCACTTGATTGCTTCCCATGAAGAAACTTCTTTGCTTTCAAATTTTCTATCAGACACATTAGAAATACTTCGAACTTAATAAGGCAAAGTTAGGTAATGTTTATGAAATAAGATGAGAAAATAAAAGTTCTAGTATACTGATATAGTAGGAACATTTTACAATGCAATCAAAAAACCAATTATATTGCAGCTATATTGTATTGTAATATTGTGATCGGTACAGAATAAAATATTGCAGTCAAAAAAATTGATTCTGCTCAAAATTTTTTAGAATCGTGGTACTAATTGAGATACTTGTCGAATACCACACTATTGGTGGATACATTAACTGTGCAGTATGGAAGAATAAATGCTTTGACCATTAGCACTCAGAATAGTAGAGTAAAAATTAAACGTAAAGAAAGATCACTTACTTAAATCTTGCCTTACGTTTTGTATTCAACGATCTCTTGCTTTTACCTTGGCAATTGAAGTCCAACCCTCTACTCTACCTCTAAATTTTTTGGTATTGCCTTCTAGTTCATAATGTACTATATAAACATTTTCACTTTATCAGGTGAACGTCATGTAGAGTAACGTACACTTCCTCCTAACCGGATAAATGAATGTCATTTATCTGTCAATTACAATAGTTGGGTGTAATACAAACAGAAAATAGAAAGATATCAAACAGTATATATTCCCGCTTTGTTATAAGTGAACTCTAGTAATGCAAGACAAATAAATATTCAATTGCGTGACTGGACATTGGTGATTGCACTGTGGCACAATTCAATTGACTAAACTGAAGTTTGAACATGATGTTAGCAGTCGGAGTTCTAGGAAATATGAATGATAAGACTTCAAGAGTCTTTAAGAATCTTCAACAGAAATAATGATGCAGCTAAAGTAAAGTGAGATTAACCAGTTAATAGTTAATTCCTAATATTAAGGATTATAAAACAATCCATGCCTTTAAAAATTACTAGTTGGACATCAATACAGTACTATATAATAAACCTTTCAGGATTTCTACAGCTATTATTATATGTTCAGTTCAAAACTGCATCTTTTACCCTTTATTTCATATTTTGTTTTCTATAACTCCAACATTTTCAACAATTCACATATACCCTGAATGCAACATTTTGTTATAGGATTGGTTACTTCATTACCATTTTATGACAAAGGTCTTGATTCTGTTACAACAGATGTCAGGAAAGATTTTGCGTTATCAGATAAACTTTTATTTCTCAATATACTCCAACTTTAGTGCCTACTTTAGTAGTTTGATCTCTTTTTGAATACCTTGTCACTTTTATCCAATTCCGTGAATTGGTGTCTCTGCAGTATCATACACTCTAACATAGTCAAGTATTAGGTTATCTTTCTTACTTGTGATATGGAATATGCTTGTTTTCTTTTTCCTTATCTGTTTATTTTGTCGCTATCACTTTATCACAACTGTAGCATTGGAATGCCTTATTTTTTTCCTTCAAATTTTTCAATAATGCCAACCATTTCTTGGTACTTTTGTTAAACAGAAATCATTACCTACATACAGCAAACATTATGTTCATTGATGAAAAGTAACTATTAGTAAATACAATGAACCAAAAAGAGATATTCAGTTTATTTAATCTAACTTGTTTAGATTAGTAATTCATGCATGAAAATGTATCTTCAGTAGCTTCCAGCATTTTTTTGCATTCCAAATGTACTTGAAAACTTTTAATCCAGTTAGTCTCAGTAAACAGTTCAGTAGGCTCAATTCTAAGATCTAGCTGTAGACAAGAAGTAACAGACTGGACAAAGACAAGACAGGACAGAAATTATAATATAAAGTATAATCACAAGATTGAATGACAAGACCACTGAAGCTACTTGCATGATCAGAAGTGAATCTTCTAATCAATACATTTTAAAGTTTAAGTTAAACAACAACTTGCCATAATTATTGTCAAAGTTTAACAATGACTCACCACTTTTGAAATTATCTTGTTTATCCAATTTTAGCCTTTATTGGATGCGGTAATTCAAACATCCAATTTCTCTCCATGATTGAATGCCTGTAAAAGCATTAAAAGTGGAGGCATTCAAGAACTCATATGTTGGTCCTGCCACACTTAATATTAATCCTCTCATAGTCAACATCAGTGCCTAGGATAGGAGAATATTCTTGCCAGACTTTAAACATCTTCTTTGGCTATGAAAGTGCAATAAGTTAACTTAACTCATCATCAATCAATTCAGCACAATGAAAACCATTTGTAATAGCTTTAAAACTTTGTTAAGTAGCACCACCATTGTTAAACTGCATCAAAAAAGATTAACAATCAAAATTATTTTCTAGCACATAAAATCTAGCACAATAAAAACTGCAATGATCTTGACACTGTGCAGCAATAAGATCTCTCACATTTAGTTCACAAATTGTTGCAGACTTATTGTAGTTTGAAAAAGCTTAGAATCATTGTACTATTACTGCTAATCTTACTGCAATAGTACGCAACTGGTCAATGCAGGGTTTCTGAGGAAGTAAGTCTCTCCAATGCAGCTCATCTGTATTCTAGGGAATGGGCCAAAATGGGCCAAAGTGGGTCTCAGAGTATCTGCCAATCATTACTGCACTAACTTTACTGGCACTGCGGTACTTTTTCAGGCCATTTTGAGTAACTTTCATTAAGCAGTCAATCAAGAGAGTATTGCTTCAGCAGCATTGAGTAGAGCTTCAAGAATAAATTTGTTACACAAAACTGAATGGTCATATTTTAAGTAACTGAGCTGAATCGTTACAATAAAATATTTTTTGCTTTTCTTTCATTTCCCATGCAGTGATCAATGACCACTCAGATCATTTTCAATCAAATAATTGATCATTCATGTGAGCCTAGACTACGGAAGACTTTTTTTTACAAAGATAGCAAAATGCAGCAGAAATCCAAAGTGTATTTCCAGTGTTTGGTCAAACAATAATTTGCCTAGATGATCTTTATCATTGTTGGATAATCTTTGTAAATAAACTGAGTTAGGTAATTATATAGACATTTATACATTTCTATTTTTGGCACCAAAGATATAGAACAACTCAATTCTTGCGAGCCACATTAGATTAGTTTCTATAGACTCAGTGAAGAATTTTTTGTGATCTACTTTCTATGTTACTAATAGAAGGGCTTTTGATGCATTCAATTGTTGCATACATAAGTTTATAGTGCATCTCATGGCTTTTTATATTTTTTTAACTATTTTGAATAGTGCAGCAGTTTAATTTTCAGTAAAGAAACCAAGCGTAGTCAATAGAAACAAATGGAATACATGTTATTCTCTATAAAATCTTAATCTGCTTACTTTTATCATGCATTGCTAAATTGAGGCCACGTTTGGATTCTTCCCACCAATATTTGATTGTTTTTATAAGGTGCTAATAGATTCTAATTGATTTAAATGTGTACATGTAAAAGTCTTGGTTTACATATAAACTTTTGATTATTGGATTGGTTAATTTACCCTTAAATACAATAACAAGATTACAACCTTTAAGTGCTGGTAAATTTTTTTTGAAAGTAAGACTATTGCAAAAAATTGGATACTTCACAAAAATCAGGTTAAAATTTGTCAGCTTACAGCAATTCAATTGTCCTGTTTAGCGTGAAAATAGTGGACAGAACTACAATATGTTATTGCTCATCTCATGCTAGACCTGTAAACAGTTTTCTCTTGATGCCAATAAAAAGTTAAAAATGTTTTTCCAGTGTACAAACTTACTGAGCAATTTAAATTATGTGAATTTATAACTGTTAAAGAACTCTGTATAAAAGGATAAATAGTGGTCATATTTTAAGTAGTGGCAAGCTTACTGATGCTGCTGCTGAAAAATAAAATTTCCTTATCCTCAATCTACTACAGGATAAATTCTTTGAGTCATGCAATCTTCTATATCAAATGAAAGTGCAAACTCCTTTGTATGGTTATCAGTATTCTAGAAACAACTGATAACATTGCAAAATTTGCCACTATAATTAGCAATTTTTAGTTATATCAGGAAAAAATTTTTTTGAACAAAAAGAACTTAATCCCATAATCAAAGATATTTTTTTTTTTTTTTAATGAAAACTCCATAATCTACCAGTTACAAACATTTGCTTCTGTTTTCTTAATATTTCAATGGAAAAATACTACCATTTGTCAAAATTGATAATTTTTTTATGAATCACAGCTTATATAATTCACCACAGGTTACTAATAAAGAGTTAAACTAAGTTCATTCGTTTACTTTTTAAATGAGAAATCTTGTTTAAAGCATGCAATGTGCAACATTACAGAGATGCGCAACTCTTGCAAAAAATTTTTACCAAGAAACTTTTGCATTTTGACAAGATGGGTAGTTTAATGAAGAGGAAGTAGATTTTTTGCCTAGCATATCTCAGCCACAAAAAAAGTGGGCGGGTTCTACCGTGTTCATATTAATTTATGTAACAAGTTTTGTAGTACTATTCTAGTACTGTATGCAAGTACAAGAAGCTGAACTTACATTTTTTTCTTTTAAAAAGGACTTTACTTTAATGATTTAAATTAACTTTGCCAAATATGCCATCATCATACTATTACTACTTTTTATTGCAGTGAAGCGTCTCAAGTGGAGTACCAAGCATCTCTGGACCTTAGTAGGCTAAACAACTGACAAGACGTTGACTTTTCTTTTTCAATCAATTTTATCCCTTACAGATCTAGGCACCGCAATGTGTAAGTTGATTTTAAGAGCACTTGATGCGGTATCCAACTTAGGAGGTTTTGCTGCAGAACTATAGTTAACCCCCGCATTGTGCACATGAGAGACTTTGAAGGAGATTGTTTCCTAAGTATTGCTGCTTTCAACTATCAGTGGTCATGGCAAATATGAGAATGATGTTGAAAAGATTGAGTTTGTACATGCTTCACCATACAAGTGATCAATTTTTTAGTTTCGAAATTTTTAAGTAGTTAATTGCGGTCAAGACTCTTAAGACATAGAAATCGTCAGAGAAAATATTATTGGTTTGTGATGAAAAGCTCTTCGACTCAACTTACACAATCAAATAAGTCATTTTGCTATAGATTTTAGCTCTACCTTCGTAACTGGTATGACCAAACTGTGCATTGAATAAAAAAAATTGATGTTGATGGGTAAAGGGAAAAGTCCCACTGTCAATGCACCGTAAGATAAGTACGAACAGAAAGAATTCTGTGTAATACGCATTCAAAAATAGACACTCATTTACTATCTAGATTGTATTCCGATTGCTTTTCCATTGACACAACTGCCAAGTTGACAGTGATATTTTGTTGGATTACTGAATCCGAAAATTCTGAGTCATAATGTTCTTTAATTATTAGAAAATACTAATTTTCTTAGTTGAAAAAATAACGATGGTCTCATCAAGAAAAGACAGTAAGAATTGTAATGTAGAAACTATCAATATAACATGTATTGAAACAATTAAAAAAATTATATAAATATTCAATTACTCTCGGCATCGTTACAATAAGAACTGGGTATACTTATAGACCCAGAATCAGCGTTAGAAATATGTAATCCCGAATAAGACATTTTCCTAGCACTCGCTCTCATTAGCATCCACTCGATATTTAAAGAAACAGAATGAATTGACTCTCGTTCCGATAAACCAAGTAACTGACCGATATTTGCAACATCACGAGGAAATCGAATGTTGGATAGTTTTTGTACATTTCCAGAGAGAATGAGATGTTTGGGTTTCATTTCGCTCAATAACATTCGTGTGTTAGAAATGAGAAATTGCTTCGCAGAATCATCATTCATTGCATGTCCATAACACACCTTAAGGGTAAACAAACATGAAACATTTGAATTAATATATATATATATATATGGACACCCGCATCAATTACTATGGAATAATGAATACATATTCTTGCTCGATTTAAGTCATAAACATTTTGGTTAAGTTTAAACACAGTCGATCAAAACTATGCATACATATCTCAACATAACTGAAATAATAAAAATATTCAATGAAAAAGTTACCTCGAACCTTATGCCATTATCAAGTGCTGTCTGAATGTGTACATGCGTGAGTCTGAAAGTTGGCCTTTTGCTGACATCAATAGTAATTACATCGATTGCATTAGTTTTAGATAGAAGTGTCATTACTTCCGCAGAATTGGCTTCAGCTGAAACAATGTCGTACGACTGGAGCACACCACTGAGAAAAATATGATACATCTACGTATGAAATAAAATTCGAATTACAAATCTGTCAGAAGAATCAAATAAATTCGTTGTATCCGACATTCTGAAGCTGAACTTGGCACTATGCAAGTTTTTCGTTTATTCATTGGAAGTGAAATTCATTAGCAAACTTTGTTACATCTGAAGTTTACCTTATAAAATTTTAAATTTCAAACACTTCGACCTATTAAATCTGAATTAGGTTGATAACTTGAAATCTAAAAACGATTGCAGTCTAAAAACTCCTGTTAAAAAGGAGCTACACAAGAGGAACACCAAACCTTCAAAAAATTAACAATTCCTCTATAAAAAACACACAAATAAAATTATTGCTTTTTACTAGTAATTTTAATTTATCCGCATGGTCCCTCATAGGCTAATATAAACTATTGAGTAATTATCATGTATAGTCTCTATTACCTTTGAAGAGACAACTTCTCAACATCTCTATTGGAGCGACACTTCACATGAATTCTACTTAATTCGATGAAGCTAGAATCCACAGCTATAGCTTTTGAAAACGAACTGCGGCATTTTTCAAATGACTCTATACCAGAAACTTCATGTTTAGAATGCGTTTCTATTGAACCTATACAAAGAGAAATAAATAAGAAAAGATAAAATAAAATTTCCAAGAAATACTTGAGCAATTTCAGTTTTACATACTTTTAAAAAAGGTCAGGATTTCGCACTGGAAGCTAACACACATCACAGTCTAGAAATATTCCTAAAACTTGAATTTAAGCTTCAATGTCATTTTATTTTGTAAATGTGCTGAACAATCCAATAAAATTTATCCTTGCTACATAAATATATATATATATATATATATATATACGTTTACAAAAAGAAAAGATTGCAACGTAAATAGTTTTCTTCTGAATTTTTGATTTTTCATAGTATCCAACTATATTAAAATCATGCCAAATGTGAATGGAGGGGATTAATTTTCTAGTACTAGCTCTTCCGAAAAAAAAAACGCTATGTTAAAAAAGTATCGATTTAACAACTCATTCCATGATGCAGGTAACGATCACCTCGCGGAAAAAAATAGTTTTACAACTGGATTGCATTATGCACCTTTCTAGCGTATCTAATCCAATTTTTTAATTGAATTGCATTATTTGCACACCTTCAACCACTGTCGTCCAGGCAATCGAATTATAACCGCATTCCTTAAAATAATTTAAAGCCTGCTTACGATTAGCAGGACTATGGAAACGCGAGATTGGCACATATATATCACAGTACATGCCAGAGATACCACGATCTTTCTTTATTCTTTATTGATCGAAATTTCACTGGATATTCTAACTGCATCAAGGTGCTTATATCATATTCGTGGAGTAAAATAGCTCTTAAATGCAAAATTTTAAGACCCTATAAATAACTAACAATTGATTTTATGCGCCTTAACTTGCATATATGCATGATAATATAGTTTGAAAAAATGCAAATGTCAGTACTTTATTGTTCATAAAAATCTCATGTACTCAGCACTAAAGTATAAATTTTATAAGGCTTACACTGAGCAAGACTCCTTGGGAAACAAGTGAACACATCATGTCACCTTAGCTTGTGAGGGAAGCGACAATGAAGTCTAAAATCAAAATCATTAAATCAAGGAGGGAGAATATTGTAACTGCAGAGTAAAAGTTTAATGATCCTGACTGTTGAAAGGATTGAATACATACTAGGAGCTGATAATTTGGAGCTACACATTCTGACTGAACTTGCATATGTATCATCAATTGTAGTTTGTATCGATGTTTGTAGTTAGTGCGTAAATATTACTTGTTTTTGGTTAAATGTAACCGAGTTCGTAGATTTTTGTAAATTATATTTCTGCTCATTGGTGAAAACACCAATATACATGTGCTTCCATTCTGTTCTTGTTGTTTTCTGATTCTATAACTTGTTTTTGCTACTCTATGTTTTTATTGTTCTTTCCCACTTTTCTCCATTCAATTGGTACTTCGTTGTACAGTTAGCATTAATTGGCACGTACATGATAATACCTCACAAAAAAAGTATTACAACAGTAGTAATGAAAAGGTTTAGATAGTATGATTATGACATAAATAAAAATGCATAGTGACTTTTGATAATTGACCAAATGGTTTCAACTACGCCATATTAAAGAGTCCAAAATATTCATTTAAATCTTCTCTTCATTAAAACTAATTCCTGTACTGCATTAAATTTTGCTTCAAAGTCATTAAATTATTGACAATAAGGTTAAAATATTGATTATAATAAGTCTCTTGCAAAGTTTGGCATCATGTATTTTTTGTACAGCAAAACATTCAATGTAAAAAGCTTTCATAGTCAAATGTGAAATTCAAGAAGGTGCTAAAATAGACAAGGGATTAAAAATAATTTGGAAATGTGCCAAAAAGACTATGTATTACTTTTAAATGTCTTCAGAAATACTGCTAAGCAGTAACTCATGGTTAGACCTTGAAGTGGTTAATTCATTCTCAAATGTTTTATATCATATAATTCCTTGTATTTATCATGTTCTTTTTCTTGTCATTGTTAAGATTGCTGCTTCCAATAAAGATTAAAATTGGTTAGACAGGATAATTTAAAAGTGGCAAGTCATCGTTGAACTTCAACAAGAATTATGACAAGTCATAATGGAACTTGAGCTATAAAATATAATGATTGGATAACTCACTTCTGATCATGCAAGTAGTCTTAGCAGTCTCACAATTCAGTCTTGTAAATATACTATATATTATAGTTCCTGTCCTGTCTTGACTTTGTCCAGTCTTTGTTTCATCTTGTCTGCAACTAGATCTTGGAATTGAATCTGTTGACATATTTGCTGAGACTTACCATAGGCACTGCCTCTATATTTACACAAGATAATTAATAACTATTTGCTGTAAGTGTATGAGAATGTCTAATACAAATAGACATTTAAACATAAATCTTACAGTATATATTACTGCATTGTTAGAAATGAACTCTAGCATTGCAAGACAGACAGCTATTCAATCACATGATGAACCAGTAGTAATTGCGCTGTGGTACTATTCCATTGGCTAAAGTGAGAACATAATGTCAGCAGTCAGAGTTCTTAAACTGAGAACAGACACAATGATACAGCTAACATAGATATAGGATTAACCGTTAGCTGGTTTGTTCCTAACAGAATATCACTTGCCATAATTCTATTTAAGTCAATCTTAATGGATACCTTTTTGAGTGCATAACACTTTAATTGTGCATGTTTTTGTTACAGGTAAGCTATTTCTATAGGTTTTTTGTGTGCCTTAGTTATGCTGAGGACTTGCTGATCAAAGAGTAAAGAGCTTGTGATATATTGAAGACCATAGTTATTCTCTGCTGGCCGGATACAGGAATCTGGGAACATTGAACAGACTCTTTAAATGAAAATCTTTACCTGCTTAGACATTGCAACAATATTTTCTTCTAATTTACTCTGTTTTGATGACCAATCCTATACTGGCACCTTAACTAACCCTATACTTATATGCATGTATCAGCCATTCCAGAGAACTTGCATTGGAGTTTCACATACTTGTATTTCTTCTCTTGGTACAAGTTATAATTTTTGTGTAGTAAATCAATAAATTCACTCAACTCAGCTCAGTATCCACAAGCCAGAGAGTTCACACAGGTCTTACTCCTAATGTTTTTTTCTTTGGTGTATATTTGTACCCCTGATTATTGGAAGAGGGCCTAATTCATTTGAAACTTTTACTCCACAATTTATTTTAATGAATGCTAATTAATTGAGCTTTTAAGACTAATCACCTGATTAAATCACTTGGAATGAGAGTTACACTAATGTCTGCAGTAAAATCCTTCTCTCTGTCAGAGTATATTTATTAGCCAAGACCATAGAGACAGAATAACTCTAACTTGAATTTGTAACTCATACCCCAATGTAGTGCCCAGCTATTTAAGCCTAACATTCAATCTATTGTTTAACCTGGTGTTCAACCTCTTAAACCTGTTGGTCACCATGTACATAAACCAAATTTGCATGAGGAAGCATATCACTACATTCAGTGCACATGTTTTGCAGCAGTTGTTTTGCACCTTTTTAGCATTCTTAATTTCAGAATGTATGCTTGTTAATGTCTTCTTTATCAAGGCATCCAATTCATCTGCTTAGACATTTCAATTATGCCACATTTAGCTCTAATTAATATATGCAACCTATTTGCTCTTACTACACAAGAAGTTGTGAAATTTTTTCTCTGCTCAGTATGATGGGTGTGAGCTATCTATTGTTCTCTCTCTCAACCTATAGGTAATTTCAATACAGCAATCCTAGTTTGCATGCATGTGAGTTGGTCACATATTCCTGTAAAAAAGTACATCAATACCAAATTAGAATTGCAATGATTAGAAAGTTATCAGTAACTAGTGGGCTAAATTACAATCACCTTCTAATGCACATAACATGCTAAGGGGGAAGGGTTCTTGAAATTAACTTTACAAACTACTCTAAATTGAAATACTTTTATAATCTATTGTTGGATTTGAAGATAGATTAAAGATTTTTAGCTTAGTTGCAGAAAAATGGAGAGTTCGTATCTTTCAGTCACTTATTTTATAACTTGATTGCAAAACATCTTAGTTTCCTTATTGATGCCCAATTCAATGGCTTTTTTGTACTATCTACATGTTCTACCCAGCGGTAAAGAATATAATGTTTTCTAAAGTAAATATATCATTTTTGCCAATACCTGAATTTTATTTCTTTGTGAATGCAATGAATATCTGTCGTTCAAATTTATTTCATGCCTCAAGTGTGACCAGAAATGATATTTGATTTAAAATTGGCTAATTTGTTAGTTCACAATCCATTTTTCTGATTTCCTCCTGTTCCTCAAGCTCTAAAACGACTTCTTTAACTCATTCTGCTGATAAATGTTTTTTGTCGAAGCATTCTGTACTAGAGTGCGATACTCTTAGCATGGCATTCACACTCCTAATATAAATTCTAGAAAAGACTATCCTAACTTTCTAACTCTTCATTTTTGTCGCATGTGCATTTCTTTCCAAGTACTAAGAGGTTTTTTTGGCAACCAGGAGATTAAATGCTATGAAATAGATGCAAATTTTTTTGTTGCTTAGGGCCCAGAGTTCAATAATACTGTTCCTGCTCTCTAACATTTGGACTTTTCAGCAATTCTCCCGTGTTTCAATTTTCCTATAGCACTATCTTTGAATTCTTGTTACTGAGCAGTTGGGGGTATATAAATTTCTCATGACTCTTTTGCAGAAGGATATGTGTTGTGCAAATGGTAAGGGGCTTCACAGTCAAAATTATTCTGGAAGCAGATTTTATGTCGACAAATATTTTTATTGTTTATTGAATACTCTCGGCAGCAATGAAAATATTGGTGTTGATGCTGGTTTTGTGCCTAGGGCATGTTGTTCAAACATACAGTGAAGTCGAATCTCTGAATAGGAGCCTTGGTAACTGAGATACATATCGATTTTATAAAAATATTTCTTCATTAATTTGACAATTTTGTATGTAGCCACTTGCCCGGCGAAAAGCGTTTCGGATTCTACCGGCAAGTACTGCTGTCCTGATTCATGCGGCCAATGTGGAGGACAAGGATGCAACACACGTCCAGGTGGAGAAAGTTCGTGCTGTACAAGTAAGATCACAGCATCGTGCAACACAAGCGGCCTTCCTTGCATCGCATCTACAAGTATGTATAAAATACCATAGAATGAGTTTTCCAGTTATTTTAGAATCAAATCAGGTGCTTGAAACTAAATTCGCGGGTGTCACTTTGATGCACCGAAAAAAAATCGAACCGTGAACTACTTGCAACAATAATGCCGCTATTAAAAACTCTTTTATTCTAACTTCAGGTCGGATATAAATAATCCATGAGTAAGATCATTTTTTAGCTTAGCATTATAGCTAGGATTCAGAGATCGAATTATATTGAGAAGGAATACGCTCTCTAAATATGTTTCTTCATCTTAAATCTTAAGGAAAAATTTGTAAAAATATATGATCCGATTTCATTTTGCTATTTCTATAAGTGATTTTTTTTCTTTTCGAATACTTTCCATTGATGTTAAGAATGGTTTAGCAAAGAATGGTTACTATATTTTGAAATATTTTTTTGAATTTCCCATTTAGAAATTTTAAGGTTACATAAACTTTTTATTTTGTGTGTCCACTCTTCTTAAGGATTATGTGGTGATCATGATAGTTATACTGCAAAACTTTATAGGCACTATACGTAAAGGTCTTTTTCAAAATGTAAATACTGTGAAAATGATATAAGTTTGAATTATATCTAATTTATTGGGACGCAAATTATATTTAGTCTTACTCATTATTAAGGAACTCGCTCCTTAAAGTGTGATTTTAACTCTATGTAGAGAGATTTAAATTATCTCTAGTATACCAAATTTGATTCCATAACGAAGCTCATTGTTTGCCAGAGATTTTGCTTAATCATTTCTATTCTAATGCTGCGGATGGAAGTGTATGGGTTAAGAGCATATTTTTATGAACTTTTTTCACAAAAGTATCATAAAGGAGTAATTTGTGAAAGACCTAGTAAACAGTATTTATGAATGTAACCACGCAAAAAAATTTTGTTTAGATGCTATATGCTATGAATACTTTAAAATAAATAGAACATCAGTAAAGAATTTGAAATAATGGAAATATTCGAGATTATTCCTCAGCTGAAACACTGTTCTAGAAATATGTTTTTCAAATGCATATTCATACAGTTGTAATACATGCTATTCAACTCTACTTCATTATAAACAAAATAAACATTAATGTCTTGGGATAACCCCTTTAAGTGGGACAATTCACGAGGGTAAATTTTGCCCCCAAGTAATTGGTGAATTCTAAATATTGGCATTCAATTTCGATCATTTTTCAGCTCCCACAAATACTGGGTCATGTCCAGCGGGTGGAATCCTTAACGGTGCTGGTACTGTCTGCTGTGCAAAATCCTGCGGAACTTGTGGTGGAACAGGTTGTCACACTCGTCCTGGGGGTGCAAGCGCATGCTGCACTAGTCAAGTAACGTCTTCATGCAAAAATGGATATCTTCCTTGCGTTGTCTCATCATGTACGTACATGTTACTTCTTTCATGGTGAAAGGATAATAGTTACCTTTAAAATATGTGCTCCAAAGTGCATGCATTACTACATAACAGTCAAACTTACAAGCAACATAACATACTGGATACAGTTTCACAAGATGAAATTGATATGAATCGAGTGCTATATCTCGAGTTTCACAATGTTTTTCAAGCATATATTATAGTTAACTTATTTTTACTCTACATTAGCAAACCCGACAACACCAGCTCCTTCTGGATCCTGTCCTACTGGTGGAATTCCTGATTCTACTGGCAAAGCATGCTGCCCTTCATCTTGTGGAACTTGTGGTGGCTCTGGCTGTGATGCACGCCCGGGAGGATCATCGAATTGCTGCACAAGCAAATTTACAACCTCTTGTAATGTTCAAGGCCCCCCTTGTTTAATCGGTACTGCACCCTCTCCAACTCCCCCAGTAACAGGTAATACATATATAATTATGCGAGTGTAACTTTCTTAAGGTGGTACTAGCATATCATAGTATAATTATAGATACGTTTTATAATACTGGCCAATTTAAATTTATTAAGAGCAAAGTAGCTTCTATTGATATGCAGTAATAAAAATTAATATTTAAGTATTCCTTTGAAACAATCCTCGAGTTAAAGTATAATATTACATTTGCTGAAAATATTCCTCTTTTGCCTCTTTGTGATTTCTTTAGGATTCATCTTGGAAAATATTTGAAAGTAACTACCATATAAAGTATCAGAAACAAACATTTTTCTATCGCTATCCTTTTGACGTTTCACCATTTTGTACCAATTACTGCAGATTTTTATTTCAAAATGTTAAGCTAAAAAAAACAGTTTGTTCATGTCCTCTTAAAGCTGGATGACAGTAATATACCTAAAACAGTGCTTTAAAGAACCAAATCGAAAATTCATTAGCTTTTAGAAAAGCTATATCAAATGTATAAAATTTAGCACAATGATTGTAATAGAGACTTTATTTTTGGAGAGAGCAGTTTAGATAGAATTATTTGAACTTACATCCTTGAGCAGAAATTTCTAAAACTTGAATAATGTACCAACTAATTCTTCTACATAACTGGTAGACCAGTCTTCAACAGTTCTAACAAATAGAGAGAAGTGAACTAAAGGTGGAATAGTATTAAATATTATTTGCACAATAAATTGTTCCATACTAAATGAATGCCAATATGCTTGACTTTACTTTTTTGCCGCTTCATAAATCAAGTTATATTAGTGTGTCATGGATCATTATTATATATGCTAACTATTGAAATCGGTAATTTCATTACAAACTAACATTTATGATGCAGTTCCCCCTTCTGGACCCTGTCCTACTGGTGGAATTCCTGATGCCTCAGGTACAGCATGTTGCCCTTCATCTTGTGGAACTTGTGGTGGCTCTGGCTGTGATAAACGCCCCGGAGGACCATCCAATTGTTGCTCAAGTAAATTTACAGCATCTTGTACTGGTCGAGGACCCCCTTGTTTAATAGAGACTACCCCTCCTGCGAGTAAGTCATTTACTATATAATTCTGACAATATATAAGGCACAATGTAAAACTTGCTCAATTCCATTTGTATGAACTGAATAATTATCATAATCAAGTTTTTGTATGGATGAAAACCCAAGGTAAGGAATGTTACATTTGTGCCTATGGGGGGGATGAGATATTTCAAGATAATCAAATGGCCAAATTATAATATTTGTGTAAAATCAGATATAGTTTACCTCGTATTATATCGAATATGTAGGCTATCCTCAGACTTCTATCTGAATTGTATTGCTAAGTTCCACTAAAGTTTATAGTCTAGTGGTGAAAATGCTTCAATTCTTGACATCAATGCAACTTAACGTATAATATGGTGATTTCCCCTAACCTTATAATTTTTTGTGTGCAGAGGACTATTGTGCAGATGGTATAATTGGAGTTTTAGGTCCTAATATGGCAGATTTTAGCAATGCATGTACTATTACTGTATGCTGTCCTAAGAGGTAAGACATTGTTTTACTATGTAATTTGTTGAATAAATATTTATGAGCTTTTACAAGTTTAGTAATAACATTTGTTTAAAATCTCACAAAATTAATTCTATGGGATGGAGAAGGCATCATTGCATAGCATTTGTCAATTATAAACGATTGCTTCAATCAAAATAGAAAACAAAAGAAACTTTTCAAAGAGAAAAGGATGAGAAACATAGCTATAGTAAAATGTCAAAAGTTCAATTGATGCAATCTAAAGTGTGACACATCTAGATTTGCGCTGATGCTTACATCATAGGTCATTAAAAGAACCGTCAAAAGTTCACCTTATATGATTTATGTATTGTAATGCATATTTGAAATCTATTCCAAATTCTACATGCATTGCGGTGAATACTGTTGTCACTCAAAAAATTTTAAATTTTATTCCCTGCTCCCTTTGATTGGTTATGTAAAATGAATAGTTATAATATGGCATTTCTATTGGTCTAGAATGTTATCATGTACTGGTAAATAGGTTGCACTGGAAATGACAAGTGCACTCAGTTTCATTTGACGTACTCCTGTATCGAAAAAAATTTCTCCATAGTTTTATTATTACCATTGCAAGCATAAGTGATTATCCTCTTAGCATACAGAGAAGCATCGGCCTCCAACTGAATATATCCAGAATTCTACTCAGATATTCAAGATTATTACAATGTTTCTTAAGTTGGTGATATAATAGAAGTTGATATCGTGTTTGTTGAAGAAGCTGTTAAGAACTCTTTAACTATAAATTTTTTTCTCTCTCAGTTGTGGGGTTTGTGGCACCAGCAATTCATGTAGTATCAATGATCCATGCTGTGCTAAATATACTGGGGTTCAGCTCCATGCATCTGCCCGAAAATCGGATGCAACTCTTTCTTGTAGGTCCAAAGAACCCCCCTGCATAGTCCCCTACGAGCCTGATGTTTGTGCCAAAAACCCATGCAAGAATGGGGGTGTTTGTGGGGTAGATTATGGGATTCTAATAGGGGGGCAATGCTATCTGCAGCAGACATGCCAGTGTGCAGAGGTAAATAAATATTATGAGTCACAATTACTCAAGTATGTGTAAAATTTGAAAAACAAATCAATGTGCACTGAAAGTAACATAGAGGATATATTCTTTTCAATTTATTATTGACAACAGCTTGAAAACTTCTGGCACAAGCAAGGCAGATTGAAATCCTTTTTCCTGCCTACCCAAAATTTTATTTTGTAGAGCCTAAATTTCAGAGAAATCATCTTGAGTTTATGCTTTTACTCCGTTCAGGGTTATGCTGGAGCTCTGTGCGAAATACAATGTGGTGAAGGTAATGCCCCCTGTGGAGAAAGCATACCACGATATAATTACTCACCAATTACCCCGAATAATGTATGTTGTGGATCCGACGAAATTTGTGAGAAAATTATCGCCTTGGAATCTGTCATCTCTTCATCTTGTATTCCAAAAGTATAGAAAGACTTTTAAAGATTTTTCTTCAATGTACAGAATAATAAACTCTGGACTTATTACCATTTAAATTTTGTGTGTTTTGTTTTTTATGAGATGCCATTGTACGTATACATTTAATAAACTTCTTCTCAAGCAAAGTCCACCTTGTCACATTACACGCAAAGTGTATTACAGGTGTTTGTAAAAAGAATAATGAATCTTTTGTCAAGTTTTTTAAGTGCATTATATTATTCTTTGAATAAATTTTTAGTAGAATAGATTAAATTCGTTGTAAGTGCCGTAATATAGGCTTCATTTTGTTTATATTAAAGTATGCAAAAAGAACACCATATAAAAAATAACTGATGGTTCTCTATTAATCTGCATTGAAGTATTTTCCATATTTCATGTGCTCTCGTATACCTCTTTATAGGCCAATTAGTGCTACACATATACGACTATACATTTAAACTACAGCAGTTTTTTGTAAAAGGATTTATTTATGCTTCAATTTTTTTATCTTCTAAGTTGTAAAGAGTACATTCAAGTAGCCCAGAATGCTACTTCGTTTTGTCCACGGCCAAAATAAAAAACATATGTACTTTGTTTCTATCATCTGCACAAGTCATTTCTAATTACATTTTTAGTTATTAATTAGCACCTTTTTGATTGGATTATTTCTCCAATACTTCTTCTAATAGGCTGACCACTGATTTTCATCTAAAAAGTTGTTTTGATATTGATGATAGTATTTCTCTCTTTCATTGTTTTAGTATATTTTTTTATCATTACGTACCCAACATGCTCATAGAAAATTCTGTACCAAAAATGTGTATGAGAATATTTCACCAAAACAAATACAAAATTGAATTTTTCTACCTGCATATAAGTACAAGTATGGTGGTCATTCAATAGTGCTGAGTCAAGTTGAGACCACTTACTGTTGAGGAACTGGTTTGCTTGAATGTCCAACTTAGCCTTGACCATAAGGAGAGCTATCAAGTAAGGAAAAGTTTAATCGTGTATGTCCTGCATGAACTCTATTAACAAATACTTTTTAACTACATGTATTACTTGCAAACTAGTACATGCCAATGTATTTTAGGTAAGAAAGTAAGCTTTAATGAAGGGCTTACCTTAATTTAACTAAGTTGGTATCACTTACTAAGCTACATAATTGGTAGACCTGCTATCCAGTACTGTGAGAGGACTTGAAGGTGAAAACTGCCCTATTTGTTGTAGGATTAGGAAAATTTTACAAAGTTTTATCAAGCCCCTTAGTAAAATCCAAAGTTGGAAGTAGAATATCTTAAGCTTGATGCACTGGGTGTCAAAACAGTCCGTATCAATGTGTTCGTGTCTGTTGTTTTCTGCCTCAACTTTTTTGTACAGGGTAATACTCAACTGGCCCAGGTTTCAAACTTTTGTTGACCAAGAAAACTTGCTACTGATTATCTCATTCCTACTTTTTTCTCCCTAGCAAAAAAATGCAGTCCTTGTCTGATATAAGTAACAAGCTTACTCAATTTTTTCCAGCAGACAAGTGATTGTTGCCCAGAAATATCACCAAGTATTGATCTTTGATGTTCACCTTTTTAGGTGTATACTTACCTTTGTCCATTTCATGTGCGCACTAAATTATATTATTTATATCAGGAACCGCTATGCACCATTACTTACGGAGGATACGGATAATAGCAACAGTTCATGAATTATGATATTGTTAAGAATCGACTGTTACTTTGAATAGTTGAGTCACTCGTATAAATATATATAAAGATTATTTATATGTAACGACTATTCGAATGTAACGATTATTCAAATGTAACAAATAAAAGGTGTAACGACATTTATGTATGTAATTATGAAGTGCAAAGATCACTCTTTGCAACATCTTAAATATACAGATATCTATAAGTTTCTTGTGTGTTTGTTTAGTAATACTCATTGCTGTTGAATAGCAACAGTACTTACAATTTAACACTGTTTTACATTCATAACATACCCAAGGGACAGCTATCTCTTGGCTTATAATAGAAGGTATCATGTGAAATTGTTCTTAATATTTTGCCTGCCAGGAACATACTAGCAAAGCATGAGTTTTTGAGCAAATGGAAATCTATTACTTGTTTGATGAATACTAAATGAGCTGATTCAGTTTTAATCAATAATGCTAGTAGGACTAATTCTCTAGCTCCGTTTTTTTATGCTACTGCTACAGTTAATACCATCCTACCCTTCAGTGAACAAGTGAGACTCAAGATCATTTGATTAGTTTTTTTCTCCATTTAACTAATCTGCTTTAACTGCATCTCAAACTGAACTTATCAATTAAACTTCTTCCAACAAGAGTGCTGGTGCCATGCTGAACCTTCCTGTATCTATTCAAGCTGATTTGCAGTAATACTTCTACTTTTACATAGATCTTTAGTTTTTTGTGGAAAAATGGCTACTCTTGGCCAAACCACAAGTAATGATGGCTCAACAACTTACTTTATTAAAGATCTTCCTTATAATACCTGCAACAAAATTGTTGCTACACTTTATATAGCTGCCAACCCTTTCTTTCCAAGAGACACATAAAATTACTGCAAGTATCATCAGCACATGTCGTTTTGCTTATCAAGTGTTTTCATAAATAGCATCATTGAAAAGAATCATTTTCTTACAACAACGCCATGTCTGACCCTCACAGAATAAATGCTACCAGGGTACAACTTACTTGACAGGGAGCAAAAACCCAAGGGCTCCTCTGGCCAATACAATAATCAATTGATGACAATTCTAAGACAACCACAACTAGTTTAATCTTATGATCAGTTGTCAGGTACCAGAGCTATATTCTTGAAGTGGAAAATAAATACCTTCCATACTGCAACTAAGTGCACTGCCAATCACTCAAAGTACTGCCTTGCAAGATATAGACTAAAAAAACATGCTGCTTACAAAGCTTTGCATGCTTCCTACATAGTTGCCATTCTCATCTAAATTTTATTTTCAAAATATAGAATAACTTTCAAGCTGAAACGAGAGATTACACAAAAAACTACACTGTGACAGAGTATAAATGAAATGTCAGTAATGGCTGTGCCTTCAGTTTTCATTCCTAATGTTGAAATTTATCCTCTTACTGAAGACTTGAAGCTTAGCATGCTGCTAGTGAGGGTCATAATGAACACATGTTTCCTTACTTTTTACACCCTATCAAAAAGTTTACTCAGCTGCACTAAGATGGTTATTATATATTACGGCTTATCTGACCCTTGTCTTGACATTACCGCTACCAACAGTTTGGTTTAAGGTAGGAGGTCTAAAACATAGTTACAAACGTGTTTATAAATATGACTAAAACCTAAAAACAAACAGTATATTTACACAGACATAAATTGTGTTGCTGGAAATGAACATACTTCACAGCAACACACAAATCCTAAACTTAGCTTGTCACCAAAATCCAGCAATGACTTGCCATAAACTTAGAATGCAGAACAATGACTTGCCATAAAACAGAACTCCACAGCTGTAATACAAATTTAACTATTAACAAGTTAATTCCTAACAAACACTAAACCTTACTGTGGCAAAGGAATGTAGTGTCCAAAAATTTGGAGTATGTACTGCCATTGGAATGTAAAATATGCTTGAAGATAAAGAACTCTCACTTTAAAAGAAATCTGTTGGGTTACTGCTAACATGACCAACTTTCTTTATGTCATGTGCTAGGCATACTAGGAGTAGATTAAATCTGTCCACAGAAAAACTTATACTGGAACATAGCTTTCATTTGTTGCTTCTGCAATTAAAATATGAGAAAGACAAACAAGTAGAAGAAAAAGCAATATAGTATATTAATTATAGTATATTACATTACAAGTAAGATCACAAAACTTTCAACTCCTTAAAATCAGACCATTTCAGGTCTGATGGTAAACCTGCCCATATTGCAAAGGATACTTTTTCCTACAAGCAATCTGTGGAGGTCTTTAGTAAGGTTAAACCCATTAAGTCTAGCAATACATATAGCTCAATGGCTCCTCAGTCAGATACTATGTACAGCAAGTCTATTTTTAAAGGCCACTTTGCTTCTGATTTCAGTTGATATGTCAAAGTACTGCAACAAACTTAAGAGACATGGTCACACCACTGCTGGATAATAAACAACTAGTTATACTGTTCATACTGAATTTACACACTTATATGATTTTAGCAGTGATTCAATTACTTGTAATGTCTAAGATCATAATATCCCTGATGCTAAGTTTTTATCCTGCTCTGAGAAAAACATGTACCTTCAGCATCCAATTCCAACTCCACATCATTGATGTAATATGGGAGAAAAGTTAAGTCTTTCTCTTAATTGACCACTGCTAATAAATTACAATCATATGATACCCCTACTAAGTTGACAACAACATGGTAGTTACTATTCATACACTTCCATCTGATAGCACCATATTTTATTTGCCATTATAACTAATCCTGCCATGCACTGACATCAGGTGTTGAGACATGTCAACTTCAAATATTATAAAGCTTTCAGTGATGATTCCAAAATTTTTATAGAGCTTAGAGATAAAAAATTATTTCCTGCAAGACCTGCCTTCTAAAAATGAAGCACAAATCTTACAAGTGTCATGTTGTGATTCAAGCTCTGATCAAGATTAATTACCTTTATTTTGATTCTGCTGGCAAGGTCTTCACCTCTGCTGTGGCTGGCTAGTGCCATATCATGTGTTTTACCAATAAATTCAGTCATTATCACTTTATTCATTCCATGCAACACAAAATGAGGCTCTTGCCATTTTTTGTTGCTGTCAATAAGATAAAAGCCCCA
Organism: Vaucheria bursata; assembly: GCA_032358265.1. Lineage (NCBI taxonomy): Eukaryota > Xanthophyceae > Vaucheriales > Vaucheriaceae > Vaucheria > Vaucheria bursata. Next base: position 59,341 of record JAULBW010024956.1, read on the forward strand.
AAAATTGCAACTTCCAAAAGACTGACAATGCTAGCAAGTTTATTTCTGATAAAACTCATGTCATTTTTTCTTCAGAAGAAATTGAGCTTGAGCTACCTGCTCCACACTCATACCAGCAAAATGGAATTGCTGTACAAAGTCAATTTCAACTAAACCCTAAACCCAAAGGGTCAAGCAGGAAAAGAAAAAGGCAAAGTAGAACATGTACAATAGTATATTAATCAACTTACTTCATGTGTTGCTGAGGACAATTTTTGTCAATACAATGCAAATTAAGCTATTGCCAAAAATGTTTGAATCTAGTTGTAAATGTATATAACTCAAATAAATAGCACATTGTAAAAATTCAACTAACAGGAGCAGAGCACTTTTTTTAGCATCATGACCAACACTATCTCTTGCATGATGAGTGAATCTAAGTTACCTGAACACTCATGAGTATATGCCTATCTATTTGCAGTATATATGCTAAATTACACTTTAACATTGGCCAATATAATGGCTACACTTTATTTCCTTTGGCATGACTTACATCCCAATTATAGTACCTTCTACAACTTTGGATGTAGCACATTTGCTCTGATCCAGAAATCTAGCCATAAAGGCAAATTAAAGCTCACTTCATGGAAAGGGATTTTCCTTGGTATTTATTCTGATCATGCTAATGACATGCACTTTCTCTTTACTCCTAATATCAATTGAGCATATGCAATTAGGCATGTCACATTTATTGACAAGTCAACTCCAATTTTACTGAACCCAGACATTGATTCCAATATGTCAAATGGCTTTACTGGTATTTCTGCTCCTGAGTATGGACCTCATCATATGGTCACTCAGAGTAGAGTTAATGAACAGGTAACTGTAATACCTAACCAGGTTTGAGAAGGACCATATCTCTGTAAGGAAAATACAAACACAACAAATAACACAAGAACAGAGATAGCATTTGCTATTAACCTACAAGTGTTGCTGAAAGTGAGATAACTTTAGCAACATGCAACACATAGTAGCATGAAGAACAGAGTTAAGTTCTTTGAAGTATCTTGGAACTGAAACTCAAAACAAACTGAAACCAAAATGAAAACAGGCAAATCATACTGGAACTACATAGAACAAGAACTTACCCTTAGTAGAGTTAATTTCTAACAGTCTCCCTTTTCTTTGATTGGTACCTCCCATCTATTGAGTAGTTTGAGGATGACAGTACACCCAAACACTTCTATGCTACTTTAATTAAGCATAAGAAAACTGATACTCATCATTAGCATGATACTATTACCAAAGAAAATGTTAGCCTTGAAAAAAATCATGATGACAATTTGGTGCCTTTATTCTTTGGCAAACATTTTATCAACACTTGCTATCAGTACAAGATTAAGTGAAAAGCTACAGAAAAGATCATTAGATACAAAGTCAAATATACTGTAGAAATATTTTTTAAATGTTGTGTATCTGACTATAATTTGATGTGTGCACCTAGTACTAGGATTGCTGCATCCAATAAAGACTAAAATTGGTTTAATATAATTATTTCAAAAGTAGCAAGTCATTGTTGAACTTCAACAATAATTTATGACAAGTCATCATTGAACATGAACTGTAACATAAATTGATTAAAAGATTTATTTCTGACCATGCAAGTAGCCTTAGTAGTCTTCCACTTTAGTCTTGTTAATCAACAATATACTTGCAGCTCCTAGTCTGTTTCATTCTGCCCTGCTGTATTAGTTTTGTCAACAACTAGATTTACAATTGAATCTGTGGAGTAGTTTGCTGAAACTAACATGCACTGCGTCAAGCATTTCAACTAGGCTTTTAGTTGCTCATGCGGTCTACCACAGGTAAAAGATATAAACCGTTAATGTTGAGATAGCCTTTCTGCAGGGAAAGTTTTGCAAAGATCAAGAATTATACGTTAAACCTATATCAGGTCCATTTAATCCTTTCAAGCCTAAAAACATTCTGGCCTACATGCTTCACAAAAGCTTATGTGGTTGGAAATAGGCATCTTGTACATGGAACAAAATCATTTTTAAAATATTTACCCTAATCAGTTTCACATTCAGTAGAGCTAATTTATGTGTTTACACAGTCACTGTTGATGGTCATTCATGTTGATGATGCTATCATTGCTGGCATGACTGAAAGTTCTATTCATTCAGTTATAGCCAAAACTCAAGAAAATTTTAATACTATCAGGATCTGATCTGTTTTGCTGTGATCTGTTATGGAACTGCAGTTCTATGGGCTTAACTTGTCTTATATGTGCATTCTTGTAAAGTATGTTTTCTTACAAAGTGTTCTCATAAGTGTTCTCATAAGTGTGTGCTCTTAAGTAGCATTGTGTTGATAAGATTTGTTCTTGGCAACGCATGAATAGGGATTAATATTTTATCAACTGTGTGATTTACTTTGATTTCTGGTTGTGCTAGTTACAGGTTACATGCATAGTCTTTAATCTAGTGATTCCTAACAGATATATCTAAGTTTACTGAACTTGATCTATTTCTGGGTATGGTCATTACAATTGATGAGAATAATACTGTTTAAGTCAGTCAGAATCATGTTGATCAATTGCCAGTCAACTACTAATTGGACTGTCAATCCTCAAGACACTTTTGTTGTTTATGCTAGGGTAATAGAAAAATCCATTACTTCTGTTTCTTTTTTCCCCTCTTAATGTGCCAAGTATTATTTTCTACCAGAGCATCATGGGCAGTCTCTTGTACTTTAGCACTAAAGCTCATCCTGACATTGCACACACAGTGCAGTTATGTTGCTAAAAGTTTAATCTGAACAAGGCTCTGTTAGGAATTAACTCAATGGTTCAATTTGTGTTATAGCTGTGGAATTCTGTTTTATGGCAATTAATTGTTTTGCATATTGGAATTCCGAGTTTATGGCGAGTCATTGCTGGATTTTGATGGTCGGCTAAGTTTGGGATTTGTGTGTTGCTGTGAAGTATGTTCCACTTCCAGCAACACAAATTATGTCTGCATAAGTATACTCTTTGCTTAAGTTTTGAGTTTTGTTTGATGCACATTCATAACAGGCTCTGCTTGTAACTGAAATGTGAGTCTTGTGCTCTTTCAAAGGAAACCCAATATAACTGTCATATTTTTCTCAATCACCTTCTAATCCTTCTCTTCCAATACTTACTAATTATGCTGATGCTAACCTAGTAAGTGATCTGGATACTTACCAAACTGCTTGAACTTTCATTTTCATTCATGCTGGTGATCCTGTTACCTGCTTGTCTAAGCTTCATTGCATAATTGCTAATTCTTTCAACAAGTCCAAATAAATCATATCAAGTAATGCAGCTTGAGAAGCAGTGGCCCTTTGTAGACAATTAGAAAAATTTTAAGCTGTTCAACACGTTTTGGCTATCTTGTTTGAAGACAGTACTAGTGTAATTTTCTTTGCCAAAAAGCGCACTAGCTATCAAATAATAAAACACATTGATATTTGATAAAATTATGTGCAAGAGTGTATTTACAAGTCAATCAATGTCTAATACATTGCCAAAAAATACTTGTTAGGAATGAACTCTCTTAGGGATTAATTCTATTTTTATAGCTGCAGTCAGCTTTCATTTATGACGTTCTAAGTAAATTGGCTGCACAGATGCCAGTAGGGTTGTATATTTTGTGTTGATAGAGTTGGCTCATTTCTAACAACATAATTAGTGCATGATAAATAGACACATTTCTTTCACAGTTTCTTGTGTTTTGTTGTATTTCATGTTTTTAACAGTACCAAGTTGCTAACATATTAAAAAATACTTTGCCAAATATTAATCACTAGTTTTTTTTCCGATCTTTTTAGATGTTTCTCATACCAATTAATCTACAGCTGAAAATTCTAATAATGCATCCAATGTCAAAGATTCTACTGTCAAAACCACTTAATTTGATGCCTGCAATATTTCACACTATGGTTGCAGAAGAGTATAGTAAGCTCCACCTTTCTCCACTTTCTCTTCTTTTCTTTCACTAGATACTTTCACAACATAAGGAAATGTCAGGAAATATCACTTGTACTGTTGAAGAACTGCTGTTTAATCCATTTTTGTATTGATCATATATGCGCTTACCTACATTTTTCTAGAATCACCGCAAAGCCAAGTAAATTGGCTTTTGGAAATTTTGCACTACGCAAATAGTCATTGTAATATATATTTTATGTTGCCCATAAAGTTATCCTCATGCAGCTTACATAAAGTATCTTGCACTTCATCATTCACTTCACTCTTCTGATCCATCACAATATGTGCTGTTCTGCTAGTTCTTCTGGTGCATCACTGCTGGATTAAGTTGTTTTCACCACTCATTATTGATTGCATTAGTATCTTTGTTTATTTTGAACTTGTATTTTTGCATTCTATCTTTTTAATTGTAAGATGCTTGTTCACCACCATTCAGTTCTAAGTTATTCTGTTGCTAGATTTTCCTAATAAAGTGATTGTACTCATTTTGTGCATCACATATTGAAGTTGCTGAGTACAACTGTTGAATGGAGTATTTTCTACATGGGTTATTTTAAAGACAAAAAAAATTTGTGCGTCTAATAAAGCTAACTTTTAAATTTGATATTAATTCATGAATTAGTTTAATTGCATGTAATATTTTGCTTTGTTTCAAACTAAAGAATTGATTGCGACCAATGAAAATTTTATCTATGGTTGGTTCATGCTTAAAATAAGCAAAAAAAAAGAATATGAAGATAAACTAAATTTCTTTTGGACTCATTACAAGGGATGATATGGATACTATTGCTGAAATCTCATGCAATTATCATCTTTATGAATTAGTAGTAGAGAATTTTACATTGATTATTCAATTCAGATATTAATATTTTATTTGTTAACTTTGAAGTTAATGATGTTAGAGTAAGGTCAAATATTAACCAAGCACTATTTTGACTTTAAACTCAGACAATCATTTCATTTTTAGATGCTTCTAGCTGCTGCTATAATATCTGAATTTAGATAGACTATGTGAATCAAAATATAATGCAGAAACTTGGCATATTACCACAAACTAAGTGATGGAATGGAGACCTATAAATAAATTGAACTCTTAAATACAAAAAAACAGCTTTGTAGCTATGAATTAGGCCATCAAAAATTTAGAGCAAAGAATATGAAAACTTAAAATAAATCAAATTTCATTTAGATAATTATTGAATTTGATAGTACAACAAAAACTGCTGGAGTAGCACAGTGACTAAAAGGGTTGATGACAGTTAGAATTTCTTGCAATGCAACTGTTGTTTTACTGTCTTCTTTGCAGCTCAACATACTTCATGGCCAGAAGGTGATTGTTCAGATTGTAAACAAGCATAGTAAACAATTTATATTTGTTCTGATTGCAAAAGACAATTGATTTGTAGATTTATAATAGTCTATCCTTTTGACCATTTATAATGTAAATTGAAGTTGAATAATGATACATCAGAATCCAATATTTAGTATTCATAAGAAGAAATTAAATTTGGATTGATTCAGTCTGAATTGCCGCTACTAAATGTACTTTATGTAATACAAACAGACATTTGAGCATAAATCATACAGTATATATTACTGCGTTGCTAGAAGTGAACTTTAGCAACGCAAGACAGACAATTATTCAATCATATGATGGACCAGTAGTAATTGCGCTGTGGCACTATTCCATTGGCTAAAGTGAGAACATGATGTCAGCAGTCAGAATTCTTCAACTGAGAACAGAAACAATGACGCAGCTAACATAGTTATAGGATTAACCGTTAACCAGTTAATTCCTAACACTTTCTAAAATTTTGTTTTATAAAAATAAGTTTTATATTGCCACAAGCATCATGTAATATGCTTGAGAACTTACCATCCTCCATTATATGCAAGTAAAAATATTAAATATCCAGTTATTATGCTGAGTGGTCAAGAAACTAAATAACTAGAGCCAGACATCATACTGGAGGTCCAAGACAGCATTCAGCCTGTGCAAGACAGAATGCCAAGTGAGAACACAGTTCGTGCAAAACATCGTGTTGCATGGCCAAGGTATTGCAAGCAAAAACTGTGGTGGATAGCAATATTGTGGATGGTAAGTAAAAGTATAACTGTATGGTCTTCACTAAAACTGCACTGTCAACTGAGTAGAGCAGTTGAGTTACAATTATGTAAGCCATATGTCAGATAGTTTAAATACAATGTATATAGATTATTTAGTTGATCAATGGTTCATGAAACTTGAGCATTGCTGGACAAGATAACTACTAAATATTCTGCCAGTAAGCCAAAGGTAAACTCTAGAGAGCACACTGAGTGTGAACAAAGGGCAGCCCACTGGTACCATAATTGACATTAATTTCAATCTAACTAGCTTATTCTAAATACGGGAATGAGTACAGATCGATCTTACAAACTGCATGCAAATATGGAACGGAATTGTGTGTTTTCACTTTTAATGTTTTGAATTTGTCATTTGTACCCCAAACCTTATCTCTGTCCCCCAAGAGAAATCATGTGAAACACTTGAACGAAATGAAAGAAATTAGTCCATTAGAAATTTTATTGAATTGACAGCTTCTGAGTTTATATTCTAATATTCTCGCGTAACTCGTAACGATATCTCATATATGCGCTTAATTCGTGTTTTTTCAAGAGGAATTTGACAGCATTAGGATTGCATTTTTTTCAAATTTAAACTGAAACCAATAGCCAAGTGAAATGATCTATACCGAGTTTGACGTTAACTGGCAATTTCTCATGAGAACGCGGCATAACGCTGTGTGGCAATCATTTGAGAATGGACTGTCCCGAGAATTAGAGAAGGCATTCTGTAACCCTGATTTGGCTAGAATAAGGTTAACTTCTAAAGTTATTGGAACCGATGGCGATGATGTCTCGTTTGTTATTGATTTTTATTAGATGGAAGTGCACTTAGTTGCTACAGGTGAAGTTGGAATTATTCGCCGTGATACAGGTAAATACTCATCCTCTTTGGAAACTACATAAAACAGTTTACTACCCCTATACAAGCGTACTAAATTGATGAAGCCATATCGAGCATACAAAGCTTCATTTTTTATTTTTTACATTAGCAAGATTCCATGAATCCGCAAACTTTTGTTGAGATTTGGAAAATTCTTGAATATATGAGGCATAGTTTTTCATATTTTTCATTTCATGGCTTCTTAAGCTTCCTGAAAAATTTGCTTTATATCAAAATCGCTATTTTGCGAATATTTTACTAGGAAAAGATTATATAGGAGTTGGTTTATGACCCTGTTACTTTTCTGTATATCATGGGTCAAGACATCATCAGAGTATATATCTAAATAATTAAATTAACCAGGTTACTAACAACCTCATTTATTGTTTATGAGTTCTAAATTGAGTTTTATTTTCATCATATTTATCTATCAAATTAGTTCTATCCCATCATCATCTGTAAATGATAAATATATAAAATAAATTGAGATCTTTTGACCTTTCTGTTTGTTTGCAGCTACTTGTATAGCTCTTCCTGGTGAACTTTGGGAATATGAAGAAAATGATGGTTATTGGAAATTCTACGATTTAGCATCATGTGAACTTCTTCGAATTGCTCGAGGTTCAGGAAGAACAAGTACAGTGGTGCACTCAACTGATGACATGGAAACGTATTCATTCGAGATAGATTTTGAACTTGATCAGCATGTAAATCACTCAACTAACAAATGGCACAACATTCGACTTAATACTGAATGCCAGTTCATTCCAGAATTTCCAGGTAAGCAAATAATTTTTTAAATATTTAAACGAAACTTGGTGGTTCTTTGTTTTGGGGCAAAGCTTGTATGCCCATCTGACATTTTATTTCTCATTCCCTGATGGCAGACAGACCTTACACAATCCCTGGGAAGTTTATCATTTCTTTTTAAATATTTTTGTCCGTATTTTTATGGGCTGCCAATTTGGTTAGATAAATATGATACATAGTTATGCTGACCATAAACAATTCTGATTAGAATGTTTCAGTCTTATCCCTATCAAGTATTTGATCTATAAATGCTTGCTCTTCATGCAGTTAGTTTTCACTATATTAGTACTCTAATATCTATCAAATCACATAGTGAAAATGCATTTATTATTTTAACTGATGTACAAAAATTCCTATACAATTATTATCAAGGAAAGTATAGAACTGAATTCTAATCATGGTACTATATCTAATATTCTTACGTTTGCCCTATTGTTGTTCAATATGTGTTTCAATATCTTACCTTCCTTTCTGTATGCACTCCATCGTTATTTGGTGCACATAAATTCTTATGCTTTTTAAAGATTTATTGATGTAATATTTATATTTAAGATATTTGAATTAAAGGTCACTTTTTTTATTTTTGCTATGAATCTTCACTATACAATTGAATCATTTAATTTTTTTGTAAAGTATTTTTTGCTTATCTGTATGTTGGTCTTTGTTCAGAGTCCACAGAAGAGCTAAGCCAATTAGATACTGAGGAAGTGGATATTTTACCTGATGATGCAGAACTGACAAGTCAGGTAATAATCATCACATATTGTAGGCATATATAATTATTCTAGTGATAATAAGTTAACAAGATTGTATATCAATGCATAAAACCTCCTTGGTTAGGTTATTTTTTAGAACTGCCAACTTCTGTTTAATACAATTTTGAAGATTCCCTTATTTATTGTTTTGTTTTTAATTCTTTTTATTCAATTTTTTTCTGTCAAGGGAAGTGTCGTTGATGGCATGCAAGTGAATATTAAAAAAGTAATGAAGCAGTATGTAGAGATGAGGCACATGGATCGAAAGAACTCAATTATAGAGGATGCAAGCAATCTTGATGATAACTTACTGGCGCAAATGCCTAATTTATTAATGCGGTTGGAACTACATTCTGGTGACACTAAGAAAGTCCAGAATACCCCAATTGGTGCTGGAGGATATACCAAAGTTTATAAAGTGAAATACAATGGAGAAATCATGGCAGCTAAGGTAGGAGAACAGAAGTTTTATGTACCATAACAACTTTAATCGTATTGGTTATTTTTATAAATCTCCTGACTCAGAGATACTCCCAGCTCTGAGATTTTATATCAAGGTACTTTCAGCAAAGTTGTCTTAAACTTTTAAATGATATAATTTTTTTACAAATGTTACAGTATTGCTTTAGTTCATAATTTCGATATAGTAATATTTACATTCATACATGCGTATGTATGTATTTATACGGTTCATTCTCCGCATCCATTAAAACTAACAAGTCAGCTCAATTTTTGTGCTATATTTTGAATATCGATAAATTTACGGGAGAACGAATTTTATAGTTTAGTTTACAATCGTTGTCAGGTTTTTAAAATGGAAAGTTTGACGGAAGAATATGCTAAAGATATCTATGCTATGTTTTCCAAAGAGGTCTGTCTGTTATCTCAACTTCAGCATGAGAGAATAGTCAAATTTCATGGTTTTGTCGCCACTACTGTCGAGTTTGTTGTAGTTCTAGAGGTATGTACAGTATTAAATATTTGTGTACACATTGTGTAAGATCCTTTCTATCACTTTTATTTTCTTAATGTAAGACATAATTATCAGAGTTGTTATTAACTATGATAATTGCACAGCTGGAGAAATGGTAGGAGTCATTGAAATGTTCAAGTATTAATTCTGTATATTTTTCCTGTACGGTTCTGAAGTATATGCAACGAGGCTCATTGAGAAGTTTGCTGAATAAAGAGAGCGAATGGAATAAACTGCTTCCACCACAGCGTCATCAAATATTATTGGATGCAGCTGAGGGCATGCTTTTCCTTCACACGAGAAATATAGCTCACAGAGATCTTAAAAGGTAATTTTTGCATGCATTTATGAATTGTTTTGATTTCTTTGCTAGCATATTTATTCATGCTTTTACAATTATAAAGCAGTCATAAGTCTTCATGTGATGTACACTGTATGCAGTTCATTTTTTAGAGGTCTCTTAACAAACTTATTTCTATATATTGAAATGAATTAAAAAATATTCTGGAAAATCATTTCATTTTTTCTTCAATTAGACTAAAGTGATATGGTTAAAGTGTTTGGATGAATTTGATTTATTTTCTGTTATACAAATTATTTTCATTTTTTAAAATAGCCACCTTTAATGTTTATTATGCAGTGATAATATACTGATAATGGATAATTGTAGGGCCAAAATAACTGATTTTGGTCTGAGCAAATCAGTTGAGGCACTTACTTCCAATATCACAAGATCAATTAAAGGAACTTTTCAATTCATCGCTCCAGAGGGATTCGATGCTTCTACAAAAGACAATTTCAAAGGCGATGTGTATAGCTTTGGAATTTTTTATGGGAAGTCATGTCTGGGATTTTAGGAAGGAAAAAGTCCATTCCCTGGGCTGGAATGTCAATTCAACAAGTTATGTATGCAGTGCATTTAATGAAAAAACAGCCCGAGTTACTCGCAGAGTGCATATCCGATGAAAACGTGCTTCAATCTACAGTTGTGGTTAATATAATGAATCAGTGTTTAAGCTATAAGCCGACAGATCGCCCATCATTTGTTTTGTGGTGGCATCTCTGAACTGCATTGAGGTATATTAGAAAAATGTATAATATTTTATTTTATGCTACCATAGATGAAATTGAAAAATATTTGTATTTATCGGGTGTGTTACTTTATAAATAAATGGTCAGTTTTTGATGAATTATGTAAATATGTAATGATGAACATGTTGTGCAAGGTATGCTTTATTGTTATTTCCTAGTCTAGGGAAAATAATGCAGTAAAAGAATCACCTTACTGCGATATATTCAATTATCAATTGGGTACTAATTTATCTATGGACTTGATATCATTTTTCACAGTATATACTATAATATCCTTTTTTTTCATTATTTAAATATCAGCAAATGTTGTACATCATTCTTGGTTATATACTACCTTGTCTACATATTTGTGATTTTAATATAGTAAAGATAAAATATTTTAGGCAAATGTAGTAAATTATCCATAACTTTTATATTAGAACACTGCTTTGCTCAGCAAGAGATATGCACTTTGGTTACCTCTCTCCTATTGGCCAATATAATATTTAAGGTCTACTTGAAGCCAATTCTAAGTCAATGTTTGAAAGGTGTCTGATTTGTCATTGATTTAGTTTTTTGTAGCTTTGTAAAATAGATTTGAATGTAAGTTTTAAATTTGTTATGGGATCATTCTTAATTTTTTTTTGCAGTTTCAACTCCCTGAAATTGATAATTCTATGAAAATAAATTTCTTCTGTTCGTATGATACGATCAACAGTACCTTATCCACGTGTAAATATATAAACACGCAGCATCTATTGATTTCAAAAGTAATGCCTGGTGTTATATATACGATAATTAATATCTTTTTAACTTATTTTTCATGCATATCTATTATTTTTATTGTAAAGGTTATCATTAACATTTTTTTTGCATTTTAATGTCAATTATTCTTCTTTTAGCTCTTTGATTCTTTTTTGTGCATAATTTTTTTTCAAAATATTCAATTTTGAAATAATTTCTTTGCATGTCTATCAGAAATTTTTTTCCCTTTTTTTTGCTTCCACTACATATTAATGATGTGGCGTTTATTTTATTTCTTATATGCAAGAATATAAGATATTGAATTTGAATAATGAATTTTTTCTAATGAATCATTTATGTATTATTTTGCAACAATTTTTTCATGAATGAAAGGAAAAAATTAGCGACATGGATATAATGGAAGAATTGTATGAAAGTACTGGGGGAGCATGGTGGTATAAGAATAAAAACAGATTAAATTGGCAACTCAATAACTGCTCTCCTGAGTTCAAGGAGATCAATGGCAGAATAGTGTACATTAATTTATCTTGTAATAATTTGATAGGTAAATTGATTTTTAATGTTTACGTATACATATGATATATAAAAGTGATGACGTAAGCAGTGTACTACTTTCTTCAAAATATACAAAATGTATAGATTGTTTTCTGTTATTCATAAGTTTCTTGGTCATTTTTATAAATATGGGAAATACTTTATTTTCTGAAGTGTTTTAATGAATTTTTGCTTCAATATGTAAGAAGGATCAATCAATAAATGTTGAAATATTACTCAACTGAGTGTGTATTTCTTAAGTTATGAATATATGCAGATTTAATTGAAAAAGAATAAAAAATTCCAAATATTTTTTTCCTTAGACTTCAATGCCAAGTCAACTACATGATTATATATTCTAAAAAATTAATTCCTTATATGAATATTCTACATCCAGGAAAGTGCTACAATTTGTAGCCTTTTAGTTTATATGCATAAATTTTTTTCTCAGAACTTCGATAACTTTGGAAATATCTGGATTATTCACTTTATGATATAGCATTTTTTGACTTATCTAAATGATAATTTCAGGATAAGATATTCGGTTCACGGAATGGTATAGATTTGATATATTAAATTTGAGAAATATGATGATTTAAATTATTTCAATTTGATAATCATGATTAGTATTTTTACCGTCTCTATTGCAATATGAAGTTAATAATAAGCTTACACGCTCTTGTTAATTTTCATTCATCAAATTAAAATTATTGTTAGCAGATTGACTTTATAAAAAGTTTACCCTCAATTTGATATTAATTAATTGTAACATCAAAAATGCATACATTTTATTTTTTCATCATTCTTTCATTTAATTTTAAATGCCAGATTATTGATAAGTATCTTTACCATTGTAAATTTATAGTTTTAACCAACTTGTATTGTTAATATATAAGGTGTTTGTAAATACAAGTACTTCTATGTATTTTCCATTTATCCCAGCTTGCTTAATTTTTTTAGGCCTAATACCATCAGAACTTGGAAGACTCTCCGGTCTGACTTACTTGAGCTTGTATGGTAATGGATTAAAAGGTAGTTTTAACATTTTATAGTGTATCGGTACCAGATTTCTTTATTGTTTCACTAGTAGGAGTGTTACTAAATAAACTGATTTTGATTTATTTTTTTTGTAAAAGACGCTATTTTAATTTACAATATCAGCTATTTTTATTGATCTATACTGGTAGCATTGATTAGTAGCAGAACAATTGGTAGCATTATTAGAAAAGAATCCATCTGCTCAATCAGATATTCAAAAATTGCAACACGAAGATAAATATATTTACATGATGTAAAATTGATTTAATGAAAGCATTATAATAAATTTTTTGCAAAAAATATTTATCCTACTTTTACATACTTATTTTTGTTATTAATACTGTATCTGATTTATATCTTTAAAGTCATTGTATTGTTTTCATAATTACTTGGAAATCAACATAACTTTTGAAAAAGTGAGTAGATTGCATCTTTGTTTTTGCCTATGATATTTTTATTACTTTTCATGCAATGTAGGTGCAATACCAGCAGAGTTTGGGGAATTAAAGAATCTAGAGCATCTTGATCTTTTTAGGAATAAATTGACAGGTGAGCAGTTTTAATATATACATATACATTCATGATTATTGGTTTGTTATAAAAAATTGCAATATAGCTGTATATAATGAAAACAGAATTTCAATAACAAAAAAAACTACTTGAATGTATTATTCATGTAGTACACTTTTTACAATGCAACTTGATCTTCTGATAGCTGCCTCATACAGTGATTAAGAACAATTTAAAAATCTTAAACTCTATACTCATTTTTATGTTTCTAAATTACCCAGCAGTAAAAAATGAATTTTCAAAACATTTCCATGTAAAACCATAGGTGATCCTTTGATAATTCCAGGATGCCTGATTTTCTTCAAACAGCAGAGGCAGTTTAAAAGAACTGACTCTAATATTTTTGTTACTTTTCTTGCCATGCAGGTGAAATACCAGTAGAACTTGGAAAATTATCAAAACTGAAGATGCTTTTTCTCCATGGTAATCAATTGACAGGTGAACGGGTTTTATATTTTTAATTATTGGCTTGTAGTACAAAATTACAATAAAACTGTTTATGATGAAAACGTAAATGTTTGATAATGAAAAAAGCTACTTGAATCTATTATTCATATCATTATATTTTCTACAATTCAACTTGATTTTTACATAGTTGCCTCATACAGTAAGCAAGAACGATTTGTAAATCTTACACTCCCCACTCATTTTTATAGTTTTAAACTGCACAGTAGTAGAAAATGGATTTTCAAAATATTTCCATGTAAAACCATAGGTGGTCCTCCGATAATTCCAGGATGCCTGATTTTCTTCGAACCGCAGAGGTTAGTTTGAAAGAACTTGAATTTATCTCTTATAGTGCATATAACCATTGCCATATACTATGGCATATGCATAGGTCTCATATTTGTACTCTAACAAATATTGTGTAATCCACACTTTTCAATTTTATTTAGATATAAAAATTATAAAATAATGTAACAGATCAGAACCAAGACTGCACTTTATTTTTGATGTTTTTTCCACTTTGTCTTTTTCATCACTGATTTGATTAGGTTTTGAACTATTTTTTTTATTTCTTCAGGCATTTATCAAGATGATGGCCATTTTGAAGCAAATGATAAAGCTATCAAAACTTCAGAATAAACTTTTGAGTTTAGATGTCTACTCGTCCTGGAAATAAAATATATATGCAAACGCATGTATTGGTATAATTGCTATAATTCATATGAAAAAAATTGTATATTTTAATACATTTTAAATTGGAGGTACCCTCCAGCACAAGTCTATTTGTAAAACTTATTCGAGTCTATTGTAAGGAACCAACTGAACTACGATACGTGTGATTTCAGAAAAGAACAAAAAAACAGAAACTGAAGATAAAAACATGCACAGTAGTTGCTATTAGTTAACTTCATGTGTTGCTGAGAGTGAATCTCATCAACACATTGCATTAATAGCATTTCTAATACATTGCTGTGACGCACAATAAAGCAATAAAAAAATGTAAGAGAGTAACAGCTCAAATATACATTATATCTTGACCTGTGTTGTGAGAAGTGATTACACTTCACCAGCACAACATTAGCAATTCAAGAACTATTGTGTGACTAGACAATTTTAAGAATGCGACTAGACATAAATAAAGAATGTTCTTAAAAGGAATATCTACAGCTACAAGTAAAAAAATAGTTAATTCATGATAAAAGTTAATTCCTCACAGTTGCCCCCTAGTTGCAGACTTGGAAATTTAACCAAACCGTTGTTTAATTTCTTGGATCAAATGGTCACAGTTCACAATGTTCTTCTCGGGCTCCCAGCTGCTCTCTTTGGCTGAGTATCCTTTCCACAAAACCAGAAACTGCCAATGCCCACCTGTCTTCTTGCCATCCAATATGTCATCAACTTCATAATAATCACTGCCACAATCCAAAATAACTGGAGGTGGTTTAGCTTGAGTAGGTCTTAAATAGGTATTCTTGACAGGGTGTAGTAGCAAAATGTGAAAAACATCGTGTAACCATTTGATTGAATGAGGTAACTGCAAGCAGTAAGCCACTGGATTGATTTTTTGAATGATTTGGAAAGGACCCAGTTTTTTCCAATCAAGTTTAATTGATGGTCTTAAGATTTTAACATGGTATCAATCTAAGAAGACCATCTCCCCCTCCTCATGTTCCACATGGAGACACTTGATGCTAGCAAAGTTCTTAGTTGAAAGCCAAGTCTTTTCAAGTGTCTTGCAAAGAGTTTTAGTATCATTTAAAATTGACATGCATTTCAGCAGAGTTTGTGGTGAGTCTGAAAACAGTTCTTTAGACTAATGAATTGGAAGATCAAATCCACATATGGTTTTAAAAGGGCTCATACTAATGGCAGTATGGAATTGGGAGTTATAGCAGAATTCTGCTAGCAGAAGATTTTCTAGCTAATTTGTCTGATCAAAGTTAGAATATACACGAAGGTATTATTCAAGAGCTTGGTTTAATCTTTCCGTCTGTCCATCTGACTGAGGGTGGTGTGCGGATGAAAGGTTTTGTGCAATTCCATAATTGTGTAATAAAGCAGAAAAGAACTGGAATACAAGCATGGGTCCCCGATTGGTGACTAAATTGTTTGGAATACCATGAACTCGGATAATGTGATAGAAGAAGAGATTTGCCAATTCAAGTGAAGTTATATTTTTACGGCATGCAATGAAATGACCCATTTTACTAAAATGATCAACAATAACTAATATGGAGTCTTTACCCTGAACTGGAGGAAGATTCACAATAAACTCCATAGCCACTGAATGCAAAGGTTGAGGCGGAATTGGTAGAGGATTCAGTAAACCAGCTGGCTTCATATGAGTTGCCTTTGCTTGTCTACACACATGGCAGGATTCAACATATGCTGTACAATCGTTCCGCATGCCAGGCCACCAAAACTCTTTAGAAACAAGTTTGAGCATTTTATGGATACCTGCATGTCCTGCAAGTAACGAGTCATGGCGCAGTTGCAATAGTTTATGACGTAGAGCATTAAGAATTACCAGGCAACCATAGTGTAGCAAGCAGTCATCTTTAGTGGATATTCCTTTAGAATATTTGAGGTCTTGGATTTCCTCATCATTTAACTGAGCTTCCTTCATACATTCCAAAAGAAAACGTTCTCTTGTGACAGCTAGTAAAAACCAGTTCTTATTGAGAAGCACTTGATGTTGATTTGTGACTTGCTCATCCAAATTATGAAGATGATAATCTTGTCAACAGCTTAGTGCATCTGGCTTTCTCCCTTCTTGGCCTGGTCAAAAGATGATCTGGAAATTGAAATTGCACAGAAAAAAGGAGCAACGGACTTGGCAATGGTTTAACTTTTTAGACTCAGAGAAGTATAGAAGTTTGCGATGATCCATGATTACTTTTACTGGTTCAATTGTACTAAGCAGAAAGGAGCATCACTGTTAAAAACAGGTAACTATTGCTAGTAGTTCCTTATTGTGTACCTCATAATTAATCTTGGGTAAGAAAAGTTTACAAGAGTAGAAGGCAATGGGATGAATTTCTCCATCAAAGTCTTAAGATAGAATTCCGTCAATGGCAAAATCAGAAGTATCAGCTTCAACTATAAAGGGTTTTGATGTATCAGGATGATGTAGAATAAGAGCAGAACCAAATTGAGCCTTGAGGTGTTCAAAAGCTGTTTGACAAGCAGGAGCCCAGATGGATTTGAAGTCTTTTTTCAGTAGAGTAAGCATTGGAATAATCATGTAAGAATAATCTGAAATGAACATTTGGTAGAAGTTGGCAAAACCCAGAAGTGATTGCAGACTCTTGATATTTGTAGGGACTAGCCATGAAGTAATACTTTCAACTTTATTATAGATTAGCTCCAATACCAAAGTCTGAAACAATGTAGCCAAGGGAATTAATTGACATTACTGAAAATGAACATATTTCTAACTTGGCATATAAAATATTATCCTAAAGTCATTGAAGTATCAGCTTAACATGTGTGGTATGCTCAGCAGGAGTTTCAGAATAGATCAAAATGTCATCTAAGTACACAACGCAGAAAAGATCAAAATAGTCAAAGAAAATTTCATTCATTAGGTTCTGGAATATAGAGGTGCATTGGTTAAACCAAAAGGCATCATGGTATACTTAAAATGTCCAAACCTGCAGCAAAAAGCCGTTTTCCATTCATCCACCTCTCAAGCACAAACCATATTGTAAGCTCCTCTTAGATCAATCTTGGTAAACACTTTGGCATGAGAAAAATGATGAAGCATCTCATGAATGAGCGGTAGTGGGTAGCAATTTTTTACTGTGATAAAATTCAAACCTCAATAACCAACAACAGGACATAGTTCCCCAATCTTCTTTTTTACAAAAAATATTGGAGCACCAGCAGGTGATTTAGAGGGATGGATGAAACCTTTTGCTAGTTGATTGTCTAAGTAGTTGCAAAGTGTCTTCAATTCAGGGTCAGACAGAAGATATATGGGATCCCATGGTGCCTTTTTCCCCTCTTGGATGTCAATGCCAATGTCAAATTTACAATGCTGGGGAAAAAGGTTTGCTAATTGTGCCAAAAAAAACAATGTAAACAGATGATATTCAGGAGGCAAAAGTACTTAAGTTGAGTTTGATTCATCATTCCAATCATGGTTTTCAAGAACCAGCATGTTAAGAGGCTGAAAATCTGATATGTTATGGACCAAATTGTTGTCAGTGACCATATCATTAGTAACAATAAGATCCAGTTTTATTGAAATAGTAGTATAGGATAATAGTAAAGTTGGCTGGTGCATGGTGAATGCTAGCTTAACCCAGTCAATGATAGGATTGAATGTGGTAAGCCAATCGATGCCAAAAACCAGAGGGGATACCAGGGAATGTATGACAGAAAGTGTGACTGAAAGTAACAGAATCATGTTGTAGATCAAGTACTACAATTTGGTTGACACTACCCAAGAATAGGGGACTACATTCAATGCTTTCAAATTGTGGTGGTTTTGAGAGGAACTGAGGTGTATGGTGTAATGAATGTAGCAGTTGTTCACTAAGTAAAGACTTATCTGCCCCCAAGTCAACCAATGCATGTACTTTAGATACAGACTTACTGGATTGCAGAATATCCACCATAAGTTAAGGGTGCTCAAGTCCAGTAAGCTTAGCTGCTCCTACAAGATCCCTGTTTGGCTGCTGCTACTTATGTCCTCACATCTTAGGACATGCCCTAACAACATGCCCTCCCTTGCAACAGTACAAACATAAGTTGTTGTCCATACATTGTTGGCGTTCATTGGATGTCAGAGGTCCATGACGCTGTACTGCACCAATGATCATATCCGCAACTCCATCTTAAGTGACCAGAGCTAGGTGGTGAGAAATTGGAGGGGGGTTGATCCAAGCACTTTTTTCACCAAACTCCTAGCAAAACTCAAAACAACAGTTATCAAGTTCTGCTACAATACAAAAATATTCTGGAAGAGTGTTTGGACGCTGGAAATTGTAGAGGGCCTATTTAATTTCCTGGTTGAGTCCTTTATCAAACGTTGAGCAAAGAGGTAAGGTGTCTGCCCATCCAACTTCCATACTAAGCCACTGAAAGTCTGCAATATACTCAACAACTGAACAGCAACCCTGTTTAAGTTCTAGTAACTCACGCTTTGCTTGTCTTGGACAATTTATGTTGCCAAAAGTAGATCAGAAATTGGCCAAAAAATATCATAATCCTGGAGGATGTTGTGGTTCACACGGATATATGGAAGTACCCAGTCAAAAGTCATTCCTTTTATATTAATAATAGCAAAAAAAGTTTTGGACCTATTGTCCGGATAACTGTTACATTGCAACTCAAAACAGATACTGAGTTGTGCCAAAAATGACTCAGTTCTTGCTTTGTCACCATCAAACAGTTCAGGATTTTGAATTTGTGGCTCACAATAGATAGGAGCTGCAACTGGAGTTTCTGGCATGGGTAAAGGAAAACTTTGAACTGCAACTCTTTCCAGTTGCATGATCAGTTGGCTTGCTGCTTGTAGTTATTTCTTTGCTTGTTGCAATTCCACCACAAGCTGATTAATTTGTTCAGGTGTAAAGCTGTGAGTTGCCATAATTACTTAATGTATAGGACAAAGGGAGTGAGAAAATGTCAATGAACACAGTGGGCCAGGAACTGAAACCGAGCACAGCAAGGAAGTATTGCGGAGGAACAACAAGAAGATAAAGAACAAAATGCCATACTAATGGCAGTTGGGCTTCTCACAAACTATTGTGATGCACAACAAAACAGGCAAAAAATGTGAGAGAGTAACAGCTTAAATATTATTATGAACACAATAGTCAAGACACAAGAAGAAATGGACAAGAATCGATGGAGATACATTGTATTCAATTATTTGCACTGATAGAAGTAAGGACATTCTATTAACACAACAAATATACATGTAAGCTGATTATTCAAAATATATGACTCTTCTTGAACTTTTACTTATGTGACTCTCCTTGAACTTCTGCTGGTGTGTCTCTCCTTAAATCTAGAATCATACAAATCCTCTTGCACAAATCTTTCTGAATTGTACTGCAGCTACAAGCGGAATTAGCACTCTAGGAACTTAATTCCTAAGACTAAAACAAAACATTTGATCAAGATTTACTAATGGTGTAGCTTCACCTTAAGTTTGTTGTTCAAAAAGATGAAAGGCAATTAGAAAAAGATGATTGAAAGCAAAGAGAGTTTTACCCAAAAAAAATGTAACATCAACGGAACAAATAAATATTTTCATTCAAGTTTGACTTATTTCTAAGAAGGTTGACAGTGAAACACTAAATAAGAACTACTATCAATTACTATAATAACTGTTAGAATCAAAAATTTAATAATGTGTACGTAATACAGGAGATGAAAATTCTTGATAAGATGTATGCACAGTAACATTTTAATATCTTAGCTATGTGTTGCCAAGAATGAATTTTGCTATTACATGTTGCAATATAATATTTTTATACAAAGCAATGCTAGACAAATTAAATCAATGATGCAACATGGCTCAAAGACATTTTTCAAATAGTCAGTTTTTGACAATATCATGAACAATAAACCAACTAACAGGGAAATAGGCTCTAAAAGTGTCACTATCTTAGTGTTAGCTATAAAAAATGATTGACCAGATACTTTGATTGATATTCTTGAAAAGTAAACATAGTTTAGTGCAATCTAACCAGCAGTTGCTTCTAAGTTATGCAATCCAAGCACCATTTTCAAAAAAATATTTTTATAATGTAATTGAAGTGATGGATCCATCATATACATTGTAGAATACCCAAGATTATTGCTACAAATTTTCAGCAAATATGCCATGATGTTTTCTAGATATTTATTTATTAAAATGAGAGAATTTATGCCTGGTTTTTTAGACCAATCATGTATCAAACCTCCAAAATTAAATAAACTATAACTGCTAAGTCATAGAAAATATTTTAAAATTCAACATTGATAAATGTCCAAGCAAATATTATCAATGTAAATATGTTATAAGCTGGTTTTGGTGCTAAAAGATATTAACTTGTCTATAAAATATTCCTAATGTCCACAGAAATGTGTATATTTATCATGCACTAATTGTGTTGATAGAAGTGAGCTAACTTCAACACAAAGTATATAACCCTACTAAAATCTGTACAGCCAATTTACTTGGAATGTCATAAATGAACACTAACTATAGCTATGAAAATAGAATTAATCCCTAAGGGAATTAATTTTTAACAGTCTGTTATATAAATTTAACATTTTTATCATTCTGTGACACAAAAATGTTTTTTACAAATTTCCGTCAAAAATATGCTTTGCTCACTTTAACTGAGCATTGCTTCAAAATTGACATATCATGTAAAATCAGTGTAGCTGAAATATTTAAGGAGCTTTGCAAGATATACCAGTTGCAATAGTTTTTTATATATTATACTACAGTTAAAACTATTGAATGAATATGTTTCAAAACAGTAACCAAATACATTTTTAAATTTTACTTTAAGTAATTGTTAAAATTTATTTCATTTTAATTACTAATTGATATGTTCTTTTATTTTCAGATGTATTCTAACAGATATCAAAATCAGTTAGCTGCATTTCAACAATTAAGTTTGTAAAATAGGGGTTGAATTAAATATTGTAAAAATATACAATTGAGATTAGATCTTGCTAAAATGTAAAAGCTCAAAGGAAGTTAAAATAAAGGCAAAGTGAAAATACCGATTGAGGTACATAACTTTTCTAATTAGAACTGTGCTAAAAAAACGTTCACTATTAAATTTGATTTCTGATTGAATTTGTTGTGGCATAGAAAGTAAAGAGAAGAGAAAGAAAATAGTACAGCAATCACATAAGCTAATGCATGCAATTATACTTAATTGAGTTGTGCTAGCAAAATTCTCTGCAACCACACATTTAATACAATAATGGTAAGAATATTGGGTTATATTCCCTACTAGCTAAATTAGTTACTTAAAAAGTTAACTAGGTATGGCTACTGTATAAGTTTCATATAAATACTATGTTTGTAATATCAGGAATATAATCTCTAGGCATTCTTACTCTATACATTTCATCTTCAATTTCAACTAATAACATATTAAACTGTTGAAAAATTTTTCTACATAAATCTTACTTCAACTTTAAGCAGCACTTGGTATTGTGTTTGAAAAAGTTGAGACCATAAAAGTAATCAACAAAATAGAAGAGGCTTTACCTTATGCTGATTTTCCTTGTCTTCTGACAAATATTAGCTAAATGTTTATTGTTCGTCTCCCTCCTTTGTGCTCAATTATTGTCAGCTGTTTGGTATATCAAATGGAACCGGGATATTAAAAAAAATAGAGCAATATATATTTTATCTGCAGAAAAGAGTTTTTGCAAAACTCCTGGCCTTGACTATCAGCATACCTCATTTTCAGGGGTGGTTATACTTTCTTTATCTTACTGTTTACCCTAGCAACTCATAACAGCAGGTTGATTTTTCAATGCAATATTGTTGTGACACACAGCAAAACAGGCAAACAATCCAAGAGAGTAACAGATCAAATGTACATTATATCTTGACCTGTGTTAAAGAAGTGTAATCACTTCTCCAACACAACACTACTAATTTCAGACCTATTGTATGACTAGCCACTTATTGACAATGTGACTAGCATAAAAATAAGGAATGTTCTTAATAGGAACATCTGCAGCTAAAATAGAAAAATGGAATTAACTTGTAATATAAGTTAATTCCTGACAAATATTAAAACCTATTCTTCTCCAGACACCAGTTAAAGAAAAGCTTGGAGTTCAATTCCCACCTGGTTTTAAATCTATATACTTGTATATCATACTATGAGTTTCCTACCTACATTGTAGTTTATATGGCTTTTACAAATTCTCACACACAATTAGTACTAAACCTTTGATGAATGCATTTGTACTTTTGAGTTTCCTCAATATCAATACTTGTGTATTTGCTATGATCTCAACAAATGTTGTCCTTTTAGTTTATGCAAATAATATTACTATCACTGGATCTAACCAATGTGCAAATCTTTTAAATGTTTTTTCTATCTTTTCCCTTTCTTACTTAATAATCTTGGCCCATTATCTTATCTTGCATTTTATGTTACACCACCCATCAACTTGACTTAAAAATCTTTTTTTTACAATTAGAATGCATTGATATAACTCTAGTCCAGTTTTGAATGTACTGATTTCAACCCAGTTTCTACTTTGGTAGCTTCACTACATCACTACATCACATGGTCACATCACTCCCCTGTTAGGAATTAACTTCCTAAAGTGCTAATTCCGTTTGTAGCTGTAGTACAACTCAGGAAGATTTGTGCAACTATACAATTCAAGAGGATTTGTATAAGTTTAAGTTCAAGGAAAGTCACATCAGTAGAAATTTAAGGAGAGTCATATATTTTGAATAATCAGCTTACATATATATTTGTTGTGTTGATAGAGTGTCCTTACTTCTATCAATGCAAATAACTGAATGCAATATATCTCCATCAGTACTTGTCCGTTTTTTCTTGTGTTTGACTATTGTGCTCCTAATACTCCCCCCCCCTCTATCCCTGGTCCACCTTCCAACTAATCCTTTTTTGTGAAATAGTGGATTCCCTACAGTATCTTAGCATATGACTAAGGTCCAACATTACTTTTGAAATTATGCAACTTATACAAGTTTTGTTGATACATGCTCCAATAGACTTTTAAGTTGCAAAATGCGTTTTTCTGATATCCTAAAGTCAACCCTTGTTTATCATACTTTTTGATGCTTTGAAACATTTGCTGCTGTTACAAATTATGCAGATACTTGTGATACAAGTGATTTCACTACATACTGATATGTATTAAAGTACATTAGTTGAGATAATTGAGTAAAAGAAAGATAAAGAATAGTTAGAGTTCCAAGGACAAAAAATGTAAATAAAACCAAAAACTAGATTGATAGATAAGATATAAGTATACACATTGTACAAAACTGCAACTTGTGTTGTCACTAACTGTCAGGATATCTGCCCTGTCCCCAGATACTAGGACCCCTAAAACCCCCTACCTCTCGGGAGTTGATGGTTCAA